>WSFP011235324.1:0-60117 GCA_009831015.1 Picea engelmannii | reverse complement strand
AAAAAAAAAAAAAAAAAAAAAAAATCTTCGTTAATATTTCCTTTGTTGGAAGGGTTGTGTGGAAGATTGTGTTCTTCAGGATCCAACCCTTGCATTCTATGAGATCTCTGGAGACCTTGGTAGGCCATGGTGAAAGTATAAAAATAGAAATCCCTAAGTCCAACTATGAATTTCGAAAGAACACACCCATAAGAAATCTAAAGGTAATCAACTAAGTAAACAGTACATGAAAGGATCTTCTGAAGATGAGATATCAAGCCGTTAGTGAAGATATGGGAAACAATTACGATAATCCTCACACAACAATCCCCCAAGGTGCAAGTAAGAGCCTGCAGGAAAATACCCTCCCAGTTCACTAAATCTAAGGTTGATCGTTTGTTGCAAGTACCACAAGGAACCTTCTTTGCATAAGGAACCCCCCTTCCAGTCACCTGTGTGGAATCTTATGAGAGGTTACTATGTTTACCAATTCACAATGAATGATCGGGGGGGATACAGTCGACAATCAAGACTAGAAAATGAGACTAGGAATACCAGACATAAATCCACGACCCAAAAAATAAGAAGAAGTGGTGTCACCCTAAGGACTCGCCACTCTTCAAAGCCCCAAACTTTCAATAATCCCACTAGGCAAACGAAAGAGTGGAGATCTCAACTGATCACTTCACTTGACCTCATGTTTAACTCCTGTGTGAGAGGAGATTTCCCTACTAACGTTAATTGCTACTACTGGATTTGTCTCTCTCTAGTATTTTATAGTCTCATTTAATATCCTTGGATAGTTTACTCACTTCACCCTAATCCAAAGGCCCTATCCTTAGACTAGTGTTGGTGTGCTAAAAAACAAAAAAATATCTAATTGATTTTATTAAGCGCATTGGTTGATTGTTAATGGTTGTTCCTTACTCAAGAGGGTGTACAAAGGTGAAACTGATGATGTGGTGACTTGACTCCAAAACCATGCAGAAAGAATGAGATGAAAATATTTTCTTTCAATGAATCCTATCTGAGGAGAGGAGAAGATATATTTTTCTTCTTAGTGTAAATAAACACCCACTATCATGTAATTTTCAATAAAATGAAAAACTATTAAATCAATTTCTCTAAAATCTCAAACAAAGACAGGCTCTTTAAAACATATACCAAAACACTCCAATTGTGAAAAAACTTTTGTTTTTTTTCTTTTAAAATTGCATGAAAACTTAAATAGAATATTATTTTTCTTTTTCTTTCAAAATGAAAGGACTCAATGACACTTGCAAAGAACCTAAAATAAGATGAAGAAAACAAGTAAAAAAGAATTAAAATAATCCAAACAAGGATGCCTTCAACACTTGTTCAAACAGGAATCCAAAATGCAAAGTAAAGGGATATCACTTTATGAAGCCTCAAATTACATGTAAAACATCAATGCCAAGTTGCAATATGTCTAAAAGAGATCAAGAGTATACTCAGAGTATCAAAAGTTTTCCAAGGAGAATAAACAAGAGACTCAAAATCTAGGCTTAATGCAACATAAGAAACCTCCAAAACAAATAAAAGGATACCAAATCAATCAAGTAAAAAACTTAAAAGGTTTTGGAATCAAAGAAACAAAAATTTGAAAACCTACAACTAATGAGGGCCAAACTACTCATATCAAAGACAAAGACAAAGGATCAAGTTAGACTAGTGCAGTCAGGAACACTTCTTAATTTGAAGGAAATGGAAACTCAAAAAAGGTAACAAAACATGTGATAATCACAAAAATTTACACAATAAAATCTTTAATAAATCAAGGAGGATCCTAATAAAAAGGTCTGAGACAAATCACTGACAAATAGAAATCATAACAAGCTCCAAATTCAATCAAAAAAAGACTATAGTTGATGTAATTATGCATATAGGGCGATGAAAGGAGTCTATCGCTCCCTAAGACATTGTGGGGGGGCGATGAATAGGGTATTATCTCGTTTTACTCTCTTATGGTGGAGGGATGAAGTCCTAAAAGTGGTGGGAAAACACAATTTTTTCCTAGATCTTTGAAAATATCAGGTGTTTGACTCAATGAAATTCCCAATGGAAATGAGGGAATGGAATAACTCAACAAAGAAGCATCAAAATAAGATAAAGTAACAAGAAATACTCAAAAGGCTAGAAGATACCAAGGAAATACTAAAAATAACTTCCCCAGTGGAGTCACCAATTTTCTATTGTGGTAAAGTTCTCCCTATGGACAGGTGAAATCCCCCTTTAATCAAGACCCCTCTTTGATCTAAGACAGAAGAAAAAAAAATGTTGTACTGCTTTCCCCTTAGACCTATTTCAACAATTAGAATGAGAAAAGAGGGATGGATGACTTAACCCTTTATGTTGGTTGTCCTCACTGATCTAACCTTTGACCTTGATGTCCAATCTCCTAGGTGTAAGAAAAGTCTTGCAAGGAACAAAGAGAAACCTCCTTCTTCCACACTATATTGTTAGGAATAAACAGATCTATCTATGATGAATTAAACAACAGTAAACATGCATATATTGAACACATAGACATGAGAGGAATAGGACAAGTTATGTATTAATGGAAATAAAATAACAGTGAATAACTTACAATCTCAATATTGATGTTGCAACAGATCCTTCTAGCTCTTTACATCCCCTTGGATCTCACACAATCATAAGTATGATTCTCTTAATTCTCCTCCCCTTCACTCAAGTATGGCCTCTAATATATAGGATTTGAGGCATCACAACCATAGGATAGCTTTGATGAGAGGATTTGGTCAAAAGAGGATTTGGCCCAACCAAAAATATTGAACTTTCCTTCAATAGGATATAGCTCGAACCAATCCCTTAACCAACTGAGAAATATAGGAAACCACCTCACAAAACAAGGCATGATGATTGCAAAAACTTCATCACCCCCCATAATTGTGAATATGGTGATGAGAAAGGGACTATCGCTCCCTAAGACACTCTGGGGGAGTGATTATTAGGGTTTCATCCCTCCTTATTTATGGGAAGGGGAGAGATGAAGCTCAATTAAGGCCAAAATATCAATGAAAAATATGGTATTCCATCCTCCAACTATCATGTTTCTTCTTCAATATGTCTAGGGAGTATGGCATACTTTTTCTCATGGTGATGAAGTTGTGACACTTGGTGAACCTAAAAAACAAATCATGTTAATGCGTGGTATTTATATTATGGTTTATTACAAGAGGTAAAAGAGTACATGTAGTGAAACACCAAGGATAAATAAATGTATATACCATCCCCAAGGTAGACATAATCAAAATCTGAAGAGTATCAAAGCATGGCCGCCAAAACAATACACTGCGGATCCATGACATGAAATGCAAGACCATGACCACAAAATAATACACAATGTATCCATGTCATCAATAAGATCATATCTATGAGAAAATACAATGTGGATTTATGTCACATCATATACATAAGGAAGAAAATGAGCACTAAGAAGAGTCCCCCGGAAGTCTTCAAAGTAATCATAGACAAGTGATATACTCCATTGCAACTTGGGAGGGGTGTTGTGAAGGAAGGATGTGGCCCCAAACCCAAGGTATTCATCCCAAACTGATGGTCTTCATCCCAAACCCCGATGGTATGATTATAAAATATGAAAATAGATGAACAGATGTCGAGCATGGTAGAAATTGTCTAACTATCGATCATTGATGTATACTTTTAACAAACTTGAGGGGACCCTCCAATGATTAAAATTGACCCCAAGGTACCTTGTACAATCTAAGGAGTGTGAATATATGATCTAATGTCGAACACCCATAGAATCAGTCGAACAGGGGTCAATGATGTAAACCCATTGTCGATCATGACGAGGCTTGTCAATGGGGACTACAAGATCCAAGGTACAAGTTGGTTTCTAGATCCCTCTCCTAGATAATGTGTTGAAGTCGATAGGAAGAGATATGTCGAAGGAGGGCCTTAATATATTCCCCATAAATTTAAATGAAACATACACTGAGAGATGATGTGAAGAGATAGAATCACCAAGTACAATTGACACAGGGATGGTTGACTCAAAAAGTCAACAAACAACAGATGGATGACTTAGGCTTAAAATTCCATTGAACATATAGAACAACAAAATGGTGAGTTGGTAGTAAGACTCGAGGGCTAGATGAATATAGTGCAACAATGCAATAGGAATTGAATCACTCTCCATGATGACTGGAAGAGTAACCAATTGGAGGAGTATATGTGACTCATATTACTAGGATGGATCCTAGGAAAGCTAAAACCCAGTTGTAAGATGATACTCTAATAGGCACCATGTTCAAGGGTGACTCAACTAACGCTACCATTTTGGAAATAGATCAATGGTAAAAAAAAACGACTCTTTTTTTTTTTGGTTTTTAGTGTCTCCTTCATGGTTTAACGAGCATGAAAGAGAGATAAAAGTGTGCTCAATGGTGTCTTTTTCATTAAGTTTTAATGATCCAGAAAAAGAGTTAAAAATTTACTCGTAAGGTTCCTTTTTCATGTCTTTTTACGAGTCCAAAAAAGAGATAAAAGTGTACTCGAAAGGTGTCTTGTCCATGTCTTTTTACGAGTCCGAAAAAGAAATAAAATTATACTCGTCTGCAGAGAACGAGTGGCTTACCATCATGCTCTTATGTTCCAAGAGCATGGAACTGACCTCAGCAAAATGAATGAAAATGGTACTGGCAAGGGAGATCCACTCTTACCATTTGTTCTCTCCATGGGATGGTGGATCCAAAATGGAGGCCAAATAATACAAGAGGCGGATGGTCAAGGGCTACTGTAATAGCAGTAAGCGGAATTTGTGAAAATAGTGTTGAGCACAAAGCAACTTGCTACTTATGATTTCACTTTGCCTTCACTAGATCTTCTTTCTTCTTCTTCAACTTATGCCTCAGATCTTGCATTGTGCTCTCTTCTTCTTCTTTCGCTTTCTTCTTCTTTCACTTATTTTTCATTATGTTTGCTACTTTTTCTTTCGCTCTTCCTTATATTTGTACTCACTCATTTTTATTTTTCCAGATCTATTTTCTAGAATGTCAGATCTGATCTTCGCCAATATTTGATTGTCACTCCTTTAATGATGTTCAAACGTCGCTCCTTGAATGGTATTCAATTGTCACTCCTCAAATGGTATGCATAATAATATTACATTTTCACCCACGCACACATTTTTTATCATAACCTTCTTCTGTGTTTATACTTTTCCATAATTTTACATGAAAATTCATGTTCCATTTGAAGAGTCGCGATTTTTATTAAATAATAATTTATTTTCCCCCTTTTTTAATTTTTAATTCACTTTTTACAATACCATGGATAAAATACCAACAAAGTTTGTAAATCCATGTGTACTTTCACTTTTACCCTTTTTAATCCATTTTCATATTTACTTCACTTTTACATAAACTCCACTTTCACTTTTGCTTTTTTCTTTAATCCACTTTCATGTTTACTCATTTTTTACGTAAACTCCACTTCCACCTAAATTTTCAACTTTGTTATTTATTAAAGTGGTATTTATATTTATTCCACTTTCATTTTTACTCCATTTTTACGTAAACTTCGTTTCCACTTAACTTTTCCACTATTGTATTTATTAAGGTCACATTTATATTTGATCACTTACTAACATTTGACATCAATGACAATATTTTAGTCAACACGCAACATCATATCAACGGGGCGCATGAAGCGAGAAAATAATTCATAAGCAATCGTAAAGCAGCATAAAAAGTCAAGAATCCCCTCAAGATATGGCCAGAATATAGATGAAGAGAGGAAAATGAGTCTCATCGTCAAGTCATGGTGGGGCTATAGGAGGGTTCCCAGGCCTACGGGAAATTTTAGCATGGGAACCAAATGGAAATATGAGTGCTAACTAGGGTTCCCATGGAGGGTAGGCACTACCACACAAGTTACAATGTGTAAAAAAAATGCATTGGCTAATGTCACAAATTGATGGGATTGAATCTAAGGCAATGTGACGGAAAAATGGATGGTTAATAATTCAAGATGGTATTGCAATGAAAAACCTATCTCTATATGTCAGTTCAGGGAGCATGTACCCCAAGTTCATTGGAAGTATGTAGATTCATTAAAAAGTCCCCATAATCCTTTCAACACATGTAAACTAGATTCCAAGTTCAAAACGCATACTGAAATCTAAAAAACAAATTTTTTTTGGAATTTTTGGATATAAATATATGCAAAACAAGAAGCACTCACACCACACACCTATGTACAAGGAACTATGCATCCTAATGTGTATGCAAAGTGGATCCCATTTATAGGATCGGGCTAAGGATATTTATGTCATCCATGAACTCGTGAGTTGTTATTGGCAACATGTGGTATATGATGTTGGGGCGAACCACATAGTAAAGAAGTTGTGCATATGAATAGATTGATCATGAGTAGTTTCATGATCTATCATATCTCCTTGATGGTTCCCATAAACATGCAAAGGGGGTATGAAATGTAATTCTTCGATGTAATGGTAAGCAGAAGATTTAATGGAGATTTTCAAAAAAGATAATCGAGGTGGAAAAGGGTCAAGACTGGGAATTATGTTGGATGCCCCAGTAAATGCCCCCATTCCTGAATTGAAACTCATCATGATAACTCTCATTGGATCTGAATCATAAAAATATGATCGAAGCATCACCTAATCCTTTGTATTTTCTATGGAATCCATGACTTTCAGAATGACCTCTTCTGAAGGTAACTTGGTATCTAGGAAATCATGTGAACACAAAGAGTCAACAACTCGTTTGGGTGGAGTAGGTAGATCACACTCCATATGAGGATGGATTTGTTTATCAGTATCAACGGATGGTGATGGGATTTCTAGATCGAAAATATCGACTGCGGTAAGCGGCATGTGAGCTCCATAAGATTCAATGTCCTGAGGATGAGGTGCCATGCAAGGATCGAAAGACCCAAGGGATCCACGGGAAAACAAATAAATCATATTGATAGGAGCAATGTTCATAGCAGGAGGTGGTGGGGGAAGAGGGAATGTTCCCATGAGCGAAAAGTATTTGAACATCCTCGCACCAAAAATCATGTGGGATTTCTAGGCATCACTAACAAAGGGTAAATTAGAGCCCTCATATTTATAAGTTGATCGATTGTTACCATTTTATCTTGATGAGGGAAGTGTAAGACCCTAAATATAGAAAAGAAAATTGTAGTCATCTCGTAGAACCAAGTGTTTCCGAGTAACAAATTTTAATCAAGAGGTGTGTCACCTACCTTCCCAACAACAGAGACAATCTTACCACCTAACTTGATGGGAAATCCATTGATAATCTCATGGGGCTAGAACACATGTCTATCAAATTATTTCAACATGGTTGCAAACATATCGATTTTCGGAGAGCCGAGGAATTTCCAAAATGCTATAGACATAATGCAAGTTGATGCTCCTTCATCAATCATAGTGAGAAGAATATTTTTCCCCATCGTTCTCACTTTGATCTGGAAGTGATTTGATGGGAAAGTCGATGATGAGATTGATTGGAATCAAAGGTAATCAAGATTTACTTTGAGGGATCAACCCCAACTATCGTAGACAACAAGGATTTCCACAGTGTAGGGAAACTTTGGAGGAGTTCTAGTGTAGACATGGCACATGGTGCCTAGGAAAAATATTCCACAATATTGTATTTGTGACCGGGGCATGTATTCAGATTGTGTATTGTTCATTGAATAACTCCCTTCAATGGGTGAAGTAATGTGTCAAAGGATGGTTTCTCAATATGAAGAGGGACACCAGGATGGGAAGAAGATGTTGGCTCTTACACAGCAAGAGTAGGCTCACAATTTTCATAGTTATTTTCTTGAGTTTGAATATTGACTATCTAGTCACACATAAAAATTGTAGCATTCAAGTATAATCCCTCATACTGAGAGGTACATTTCATGCCCCCTTGCGGAGGGGAAATATTTTTTTCAATCATATTTTGAGGTTGAGGGGGGAAAGGATAAGTTAACACAATAGGTTGTTAGGGAGGCTTTTGTTCTGCCAAATAACAATGGATCTCATCCTTTCGAGGACACTAGTGAGTAGGGTGGTCCTCCCCACAAATCGTGCAGGGGAACTGACTCTTATTTTTCTCTTTTGTGCCCCCCCCCCTTGATTTTTTTTGGTTAGATTGGTCCTTTTCTCTGTTTTGGAATTTATCTTTTTCTTCCCCTTCTTTTTCCCTCCAGGTTGTTGAGGATTCTTCGATTGTGTGGATTGCACCGAATTCACCTCGGAGGTTTGAGTGGAGATTGTAGAAGTTTGAGCACTAGACATAGTAGTCAAAAGGTGTGATGAAATAGACATGTGACCCATTTGGTTGGATAACTGGCCCACATAAGCATGGGATACATAACCAACCACACCACCAGCATGGGGTTTTGGGTTCTTTTTTTGTGGATCTGTCAAACATTGAGGAGTGTGTAGAGTGCCTGACTGAGAATACATAAAATCTAAGTGTTAGGCACACATGATGGATTGGTCTTTGGTAATCACCCATGCCATAAAAACAGCCTTGGAAATGGGTGGTAAGAGGTGTTTTTTGAACCACTCCATCAAGAGGTATAGAATCTAGGTCTTGATCATCCTACATCTATGTCTCCACTCATGTATATGATCATAAATGTGAGTGGTGGTATCTTGGCGCGGTGATGTCAAGAGATTTGTTCCTATATCATACCAAATGGGAAATTGGTAATGTGTTAGAAACATCATCACCAAGTCATTAAAACCATTGAAGGAAGCACCTTTTAATTCAATATACCATTTGGTGACACTTCCAGTCAAGGATCTCTGGAAAATATACAGCCTTACTTTATCATCCATCAAGGAATTGGATGAGCACCACAAATGATATGCTATTATGTGCATGGAGGGGTCTTTTCCTGGCCTTCCATTGAATTTGGGAATGTCTAATGATATCTTAACGGGCATGACCAACCATAAATGGTTATGGAAGTGGGGTCATTTTTCAAACCCAAAAAACTAGGAAATTCTAGCATTGCAAGGAAAGGAAATGACATATGAGAAAATGAATATTGGGAAGAATATGAAGTTCATGAAGTCCCAGATGAACCTTGCGGTCCCCATAAGTTGTAAAAGGGTGAGTTACCCCAGGGATGGAGGCACTTCTAGGAGTATGGTTTCTCTCAGGACTAGATGTGCCCCTGAGGGGATTTCTCCTAGGGGTAAGTGTATACCCTAAAAGAAACATGTTCCCAAAACTTGTCCTGGGGAAGAATCCCCTAAGACTGGATGTATGGATAAAGGGATAGCCACCCCATTATGCAAATTTTCCCCTGGGATTGTACCCCCATGGAAAGGTGTGCTAACCCATGGGAAACTAAACCCTCTTGACATGTTACTTCCCTCAGAATGACTAGGGATGGTTCCAAAACCACTAGAAATTTTCCACCCAAAAGGAAAACCAACACTTGACAATGTCGGGTTGCTCATAGGAATGGTAGAGGTGGAAGGAATTCCAACCCCTATGCTGACACCAAGGCTTGGACCCCCATTGGAAGGATATCTAGGTGTGGGCATCAAAATTGATTAGATAAAGGTGGGAATGCTAGCTAGACTAGTCGATGGAAGAGAGGACACAGTTGGTATCCCCCAAATAGAGGGACCTATAGAAATGGGCATAGATGGTGTTGGTCCAATGGTGCTCAAGGGTGGTAATGTGGACATAATTGGGATGCCCCAATCCCACTCATAGATGGGCTTGTTGTCTTGGCCACACTATATGAAACACTTGGGATGAACATGGTGTGAGGGTCACTTAACAAAGAAAAAGTTTCACTAAAAATATCCCTTATTTGGACAAGTACAGGTGTGGTTGTATTAGTCAAAGGAGGGTTAAATTTTGGTGGAGTACTTTCATTGACCACTTCCACTTCAACCAAACTAGTCTCCTCAAACCAAATATGGGACTCTTTGAATTCATGCTCACTTGTCTTGCATTGATTGAAAGGTGGTTGCACCTCCGTGATTGGATCTAGTCCTCGTAATCGATGGGACCAGCGTGTTGATTCAGCCACGGTGAAAATAGTATGTGCAAATAAAAATACAATTCAACCTAACATTGACATAGAATCAAAACCAAAGACCACACCCCTAAACAAATCTAGGACAATAATAAGAAAACCAATGTCTCAGGGGGCCTTTCAAAAACTAGCCCTCTGGGTGAGATTAAGTCCCCACAAGATTGGCTAGTGAATCTATGAGAAGAAGTTATGATGAACTATGTTAAAAAAACATGACCAGTGAAAATACCCTTTATTAAGGTAGGCACCCTTCTGGGGAAATGAGATTGTGAATGAATGTCTTTTCTAGGTACTACAAGCATGTCCCACCTGTAGTCACCTATGTAGCTATCTAGGAATGGTCACTATGTCTACCACCTCACAATCAATGATCAACAAATAGTCGTAAGTATGACCACATGTAAGGGTAGGGTAACTAATCTTGAATCCTCGAAGGAATTGCCTCACATAGAGGCATGGAACCAAAAAAACCCATGTATATATAGTAATCAAAGAAATATCATAAACACCAAAACAAGAAGAAAGGGGTAATCTCCCTACTTGCCCCAATGTGACCTCGTGCTCAACTCATGTGTTATAGGATATTCCCGACACATTGATTGCAAAAACAAATTTTACACTCTTAAATGACTTGCAGTAAGGCTGATGAATGTTTAGCATGAAGACATGGTATATATTTTATTTCCTTATGCCTCTAATAACAAAGAATCTACTTGGTACTACAACTTGCTAGCAGGTTCCATCACATGTTGGGATGAATTTGAGAAGGAATTTATCAATAAATTTGATGAATAGAAAACTCATGCTACTCTGTTAAAAGAGTTGATAGCCACTAAAATGGAGAATAAAGAGAGAATCATAGACTTTAACCAATGCTTCACCACTATCCTTAACAAATTCTTTACTAACACCCAACTAGTCAAGGGAGTGGTGGTGTAATATTATGCATCTGCTTTACATGCATCTATTAACATGTTCGTCCAAAGGAATGGTAAGGATACTCTAGAAGAAGATTTTGAGGAAGCTAAGAAGCTGGAGAAGAAAATTCTCACCCCAAAAGGGAACCCGGGAAGAGAAGATAGTAAAATGTTGATTGTAGGAAAGAAACCTTTATTATTGACCAACCTTGCAAAAAAAGAACCCACTAATCTAGAAGGTGTACTTAAGCTAGTCAAGAAGTTGTATAATGAAGTTGTTGACTTGAAAAATAATTTTGGGGAAGGAAAATCTAATCAAAAATCATTTAGAACTTCCTATAGAAAACGAAACAACCATCCCAAGCCAATGGAACCTTCAAACCTGAATTTAAATCTGGAGGAGGTGGGGATGGAAAATTTCTATACCTACCATCAAGCCAAACATTCTGAAAAGACTTATCCCTAGTGGATCAAATCTATGAATATGTTTATAAACCATCTACTTGATTGGTCTCTTTATGATAATTCAACTCAAGAAGTTGAGATTAAGGAAACTATTGAGGAAGGGGACACTGTGGGAGAAGCTACCATGTTCCTTTTGGACTAGGCAACAAATTTTGATAATTATGGAGTAGCAGACTTATAGGCCAACCAACTTTCCTCAAATAATTACAGTTTAAGAAGAAAGGGACCTATACCTAATGTTACTCTTCCTGCTAGAACAACTCCAACATTAAGGAAATTCACACCTCCCACTCAAACTGAGGGTAACACTACTTCACCTCAACCAACTCTTCTACCAATGTTGCCCAGGCCAAAAATACCTCAGTGAATAGTCCAACCACACATCCCATGGAGTATAATGTCATTGAAGATGTGAAGAGGACCAAAGCCAACATTTCAATGTATGACATCTCTACCTTACCTCAACAAAGAGATTTGATTTTGAATACCTTTAAATCTATTCCCAATCTATAGAATAAAACCACTACCATACTTGAAAATCAACACAAACCCACTAGAAATAAACCGAAAAACAATTGAAAATAAACAAGACGATAAAACAATAAAAAAGGATACCATTAATGCAGCCAACATAAGAGCACATTCAAAATCATAAATTCCCCCATTTTTACTAACTTTTGAAATATATAACTATAACGTGCATAAATGTTTTGTAGACTCATGAGCATCATATAATGTAGTTCCATACTTTGTTTCTCATAGAATAAATAGTGTTCCCTCCAAATGTGCAACCATACTTATTCAATTAGACAGGTCTGATGTAAAGGTCATGGATGAATTAAATGATGTCATGATTATATTAGTTTCAGACCCTCAGGTATGCTAATTTATTGGCATTCTCATTTTTGACGTTCCTTAAGCTTATGGTTTAATATTGAGTAGGGATTGGTCTCATAAGCTGGAGGGTTAATTTTCCATTGATTGGTCTCACTTATGGCTACCATACAAGGGAAGAAAGAATCAAATTAGGGTGGATAGAGAAGCCCATAGAAAACATATTGTTACATAGTTGGAAGGTGTTGACGGGCGTAAATGACACACCTGTCAACTAGAAGGTCAAATCCAGGCCAAGGTTTTCTAAATAACCCAAGTCATTTGGAATGAAATGACCTAATGGGTTTAATGGCTCCATTGGCCAACTAAAGTCCTAAAAATAATAAAAGAAATGAAACTAATCTATGAAGCTATGATACTAAATATATAAATTTAATAATTTATGAACATCAAAAAAGAAATATGGATATGAACAATGTATATACAACTTGCAAGATTTACAGGATATCTTGCAAAATAGATATTTTTGAAAGTGTTTATAAAGTAGATAAAGAAAGAACATAAATTTTTCTTTTTTTTTTTTAATATTTAAAATCTAAAAACAAGCACTAAAGAATACTAATCGAATGTGATTGAAATGAGAACAGATAAACAGTCAAAGCTAATTCAAACTATTCCTATTTCATTGATAAATTATCTAACTAAAGAACAAATAAACTAACATGTAATTAATTAACTAAAATGAGTTTGTGCTCCTATGCAATTCGAGCTCCTGGTTATACTATTGATGTGGGAAACCTGTAATAAAACGGTACTAGCACTCCCAGAACAAACTCAAAGGTGTTTTGGAGCAAGAATATAAAAGTCGATTGATAAACAAATAGATTTGGTGATCTTATAATGATGAATACTTATAATAAAGGAAACTTAATACAAAGCATTCATGTAATACATCATTCAATATCCAACATAAATCAACGATATTTTAATGAAATATTGATCATAGATGTAATATAGAACAACAAATTACAAACAGAATTAAAATGCTAAATAATATGAAATATCACATGATAATCAGACTAAAGTTGTATAAACATAATAACATTTCATAAGATGAAGGCAAAACATAATGGGTAAGCGCCACGTTGGTCTAAAGCCAAGTAGTGAACAAATTATCCATATCTATCTTGAAAGTATATGTCCATAATGTGTTCCAATCAAAGATGTCTTTACTATTAAGAGTGACCAGTATTTAAACTAGTTCAGGATTCAAATGCTCTTATCATACAAGATAGAGTTGAATCCACAAAAATCATATAATATTACAAAAATAGTAAAACTAGAAACCACTCATGCATGAGTTGGTTTGTCAAAAATAAACCAAAGTTTTATAAACATAAAAAGGCAGAAACTACTAAATAATTGAGCGTATGATTCAAGGTGTTTTCTCCATGCAATCAACATCATAATCATCCATTTCTTGTAGATAGAAACCCGATTTGATATTCAGATAACAATACTAATTATTATTCAAAAGAGATTGGCTACAGAATCATAGATTCTGTAGCTAGTCTTATTATTAGCAAAAGAAATCAAATTAAATCTCCCTATTTTTATTTTTCATAACAGGATGGAATAAAATCAAAACAAAATCGCTTTACCATTAGAAATTAGCCAAAGAAGGATCTGATAGTTCGGAATTTATGATAGCCTTGAAACTGGTTGTATTTTTAATGATTATATTCCCAGCCCTCTTGAATATTTTATTTTCCCTTTCTGTGTGTGCCTTCAAGATTAGGTTCTCTCGTTCCAATAGAGAATTCTGAGAAGTCAAGTGTTTAACTTGAACCTATAAGAGCGGAATATCTCTATAATAACGCTCTATCCATTCTAAGCAATTGTCACAGTGCACAGTGGAAATCGTAGACTGGCGTGGAATACAATCGACAATGGATACTTCATTTTTCTTTGTGGCTTGTTCTAGGTTGTGACTAATACCTGCAAAGCGTTCTCTGGCTCTAATACACAGGGGTAACTTAGACACGAATTCATACTGTTCAACCTGGGTAACAGCCTCTTTCCTAGGACACTGATTTTATGGGTCTTCACAAGATAAGAAAACTTTTATCTCTCTGTCTAAATGTTGATCATCGATCTCGATCATAGCGATCAAGCTTAGATGATCACTCTTTTGATTTCTTAAGTTCCTAGAAATCAATCGACCAACAATTCTTATTCTTGAAATTTAAATATGAGCTTTATTGTTTCTTTCCCTTAAGGAATTTCTTCACAACAGGTTTATCATTATTGTTCAAATTAGATTCGTTCATAGGCATAGGGTGATCTTTCCCTTTCGATTCGCCAATTACTTGTTCCATAGATTTCTTGGGTGAAAATATACATGGAAATTTATTATCTACGGGAGTTTCATTAGCAATAGAAGCGGGTTCATTTAATTCAGAACCATCAAGTGAATTGAAGACCTGGATTTCGGTCACTGGTCTGTCCAAATTAGGGTTTACAATTAGATGAGGGATGACTGTATCGTCGACCTGGGTGAAGCCATTTCGACTCAGAAATCTCTCCCAATTGTCACCAATTCATGACAGGTGAGAAACCAACAGGATCTTAATGAGCCTGTGGTGGAACAGACTCGACAGAGAATTCATACCCCTTCGTTTATAGAATTTAGACATTTTGTAAAGGCTCATTAATAGGTAAAACGACATGTTCAACTCGAACCCCTATGAATAACATAAGAAATCAAATGTGGTACAGAAAAACCAACCCATACCAGCCTTCACATGTGATAAATTGTTTCAAAATTAAAAGGAGATTATGCCATCTAGGTTTGAGAAAAGCAATGGGAATACCTTTTGGACAGAAAATAGATTTACGAGAAACCATGATTAAACTCCATGGAACATCATCCATTTTAGCATTCTTAAACCAATTTTTGTCTTTCAATGGGAGTCATGTTGCCCTGCTTATGAAATCCTCTATTATTTCTAACTATACATTCCCGACCTTGGCCCTAAAACTGTCGAAAGTCTATGCAAAAGCCTATGCAACTGGGAGGTTGCAACCTTCGAACTTCTTAAGGAACACATCCCACGCATGAGCCTTCAAGTCGTCTATGGTGTCATCATGGGATAGAAGAGCTTGGAAACCATTCGGCTCAATACGAACTACAGGTTCCATTTCCACTATGAAAAGGATACAACAACTACCACATGGTGTAGGTTTCTTCTTCCAGAAGACGAGGACTAAAGAGAGGTCTATGCGAAATGTAAAGGCACGAAAATTGAAAAGTTTGGGGACTATCATAACTTGGAAATAGGAGTTAGGGAAAACGAAAAAAACCATAAAGATCATAAAACTACGAGCCACTACCCACGATGAATTCCAAACCCTCCATAGTAAAAAACCCCAATTCGGTTAATGAATGATCTTATTAATGCTCAAGCCAGCAAAGTGAATTGAAAACATAGGTACAGCATGCCTGTACCAATTGACATGAATGTTGATATAATAGTTGAACTCATGAGAACTATATGAAACGTTAAACCAACATTTTAGTGCATTTGAACATTTAATAAATTAATCCAACGATCAACTATGGACCCAATGAAGTCACGATACCAATAATACACAAAGAATTTGATAGTGGGTTAATCAATAAGTTCATAAGACTTTAATTTTAACCATATATGGGTGCTTTCAAAGCGATGTTTCGAAGGTAAAAGATATGAAACCAAGCCCAAGTTTTATATTTAAATTCATGCTTACAGTCATGAATTTAAATCAAAACAAAGGAAAATGCAAACGAAAAAACTCAATAAGATAAGATTAACCCAATCATCGCTTCGAAACTCGGAAACATAAATATTTACAAATGGAAGGTGATGGCATCTACAGAAAGATATAATCTCTTTATGGGAACTTTGATCCAAAATTATTGGTGGTTGCCAACAGAAGGTTAGAATGAACCTATCAACTTCTCTCATTCAATTCTGGGAAATTATTTTTTGGAAACTAACTATGGGTGTTATGTATCTAATTAATCACCCTTTGAACTAGACACATAGTCCAAACTCTTTATTTGCACTCAAACTAATGCTAATGACTATACAATAGTAGAATTAGCTAGTACTAGTTCAACTAATGTAGATTTAAATGATAATGTTTGGACTTTGTTTTTTGATGGCTCCAGGTCACAAGAGGGAGTCGGGGAAGGTTGTATTCTAATTGACCCATATAGACAAAAGAGTCTAATTTCCTACTGATTATATTTTGAGTACACCAACAACAGAACTGAATACAAGGCCTTGATTCAAGGTTTGAAGAAAGATATTGAACTTAAGCAAAAATGTTCAAAATTGTTTGGTGACTTGGAGATTATCGTCAAATAGGTAAAAAATTCTATACACTATAATTCACTCATTTGAAAGGCTAACAACAAGATGTTTGGAAGTTAATTGACATTTTTGAAGAATTTAACATCACTTATATTCCTGACTCGAAGAATTTTGTTGTTGACACTCTAGCTAACACAGCTTCAAGGTTATCTCATTTGAATAATGGTTTCTTTGTTGATCTACTTTTCAAGCCCTCGGTACAAAATAATATCACCAACTGGAGAGTATTCAATGATGATGAACAAATCATTAACTTCATATGTTTTTATAGATTATGAGGGATATGAAAAGGATATAAAAAGATAAAAAGACACCTGGGATAAATGCAAAGGTAACCTAGTACCTAAAGGGGTATTGACTCTGAAAAAAACTAATTGATTTTCAAACAAGGTTCCAATTGGCAGACAATGTGAATCCAAATATCTCTTCCATAAGTCACATGTTGGTCAACCTGAGTACCCAAGAAAATACCAAATTCATCAACTTGGGAACATGTTGCTCAAAAATCGAAAAGCAAACCTTTATCTAGTTGTTCACAAAGTACAAATATTTATTCGCTTTGATATATCATGATCTGAAGACATACGACATAAGGATCATACAAAACGTCAGTCCTCTAAGGGAAGGAACGAAGCCTTTTCATTATAATATTCGTAAGGTTCATCCAATTCTAGAACCATCAATACAAAAGGAACTAAAGAAACTTTTGGATGCCAAGATCATATTCAAAGTTCACCATTTAGCATGTGTGGAAAACATGATAATTGTAAAGAAGAAGTGAGGGGAGATCAGAATCTATGTGGATTTTCAAAACTTAAATCATACATCTAACAAATATAACCACCTTGTTCCTTCAATGGAACAAATTCTACAACTTGTCTCTGGTTTTGATATGTTCTCATTACTTGATGGGTTCTCCAGCTACATTTAGGTTCTAATAACTGAGTCCAATCGATTAAAATCTACCTTATGTATGAATTTGGAAATGTACACATACCACAGAATTCCTTTTGGACCAATAAATGCAAGTATAGCATTCCAACGTGCCATGGAAATTTCATTTAAAGGATTGATCGGTCAAATTGTCATGGTCTACCTTGATGATGTCACAGTTTATTCCAAGAAGAGGTCAAATCACCATAATCCTCTGAATCAAATTCTCAAAAAATGTCGAAAATATGGTATGTCATTTAACCCAAAGAAAATCATCTTTGTGGTTTTAGAAGGTAAATTGCTCAAGCAAATCATCTCCAAGGATGGGACTTGTGTAGATCCATAATGTATATTTCCATGCACAACAACAAGATTTCTGTGAAATATTTCTTCAAAAAGATAATTTTTTATGAAGGTTCATAATTGATTTCACCGAGATTGTCAAGCCTCTTCAATAGATGAATAAAAAGGACTCACAATTCAAATGGACTTCTATTGAAAATGAATCTTTCAACAAGGTTAAGGCTTCCATAGTTGTAGAACCAACATTTCAAGCCCATACTTCGATAAGGAATTCTCTCTATATACTTTTTTCATTTGATTATTCCCTTGTGGAAGTGATCACCCAGAAAAATGAGCAAGGGAATGAGTGCCCAATTTCATTTATGAGCACTAGTATACAAGGGGATAAACAAGCCTTTGTTGTTTGTAAATAAATCGAGCAATTCAAACATATTCCAGGTACAATGACTTAAGCAATATCTTCAACATGGAACCTCCCCTAGTAATTTTAATTATGGATAGAAGAGAGCATTGAGGCTTGAATCCTCTTAGTAATAGATTATAAATGGTGTACTTATTAGGTGTCTTGAGAAGAAGGATGTTAATAAAGTCCTCACAAAATTACTTGATGGACCTGCTAGAGGATATTTTGTTGGTGAAACAACACCCCATAAGATCCTAAGAGCTAGAAATTACTAGGAAAATATGTTTAAATATGCCCACTCTTATGTTCAGAAGTGAGAAACATGCTAGAAGTGTCTTGGTATGTAGAAGAATCTAGCATTCTATTTGCATCCTCTAGTCATTGAAGATCCCTTTGAAAAATGGGATTTGGATGTTATCAGTGAGATCAATCCACATTCCTCTAGATAACATAAATATATCCTAAATACAACTGACTACTTCACATGATGGAATGAGGTTGTACCCTTGACTAAGGTAAATGAAGAGGTCATGATTCAATTTCTAGAGAATCATTTGATCACCAAGTTTGGTGTGCCAACCACTCTTTTATTTGATAATTCTATGTATTTTTCTTCTTTAAATTTGATAGAGATTGATTTATATAAGGGGATCATATTACATACTCAACTAACTATTCCCCCCAAGGTAATGATGTAGTTTACTCTACCAACAAGAATCTGATCCATATCTGTATCTTTAGGAACATCTCCTTATTTTCCGGACTATGGAAAAGAACCCATCCTCCCTCCAAACATATTATTTCCATCTCTCCAACTATCTCAAACCTCACATGGGCATAATTGCATACTCATCTAGAGAAGGGTAGACACCCTGCTCATACTTGAAGAAGAGAGAAAGAAAAAAAAGAATAAATTTGTTGTTCACTAGTAGGCGATAAAGAGATAGGTTGATAATAAATCTATAGGAGAAAATGACTTCCAGGTGGGAGACCTTGTTTTAAAGTAGGACAAGCCACACGAAGAGAAAGGTGATAGCACTAAATTCTAATAGTTATGACTTGTCCTTACTTGATTGTTGAAAAACTTGGTCTTAGCATGTATATATTGCAAAACCTAAAAGGAGAAATAGAAATCCTTCCTGTCAATGGCCAAAGTATGAAAAGATATGTAGTTAGCTTCCTCTTGGGTAGTTAGCTTGTACATAAGTAGTTTTCCTTTGTTTTGTATTTCTAGTTATGAATTTGAATTTTGCTTGTTTTTCTTATTTGATTTGAATTTCCCATTTCTTTCTTTTCTTTAAGCATTGATTTTCTTGGTTAGTTTCTTTTCAAAGAATGTTCCTTTAATATATTTTCCATAAACTAATTGACTATATATTGCAAGTTCTTTGTTTTCTTTAGGATCCCTGAGCACAACTAATTAGAATCATTAAAATCCACTTTGAGCCCAATGGGAAAGACATTGGTTCAATCTCTTTTCATTACCTCAGTCTAATATCTAAGTTGTCAACATAGTGTTGGAACATTGTTTGACCAATGGATGGCTATGAGCACTCAAGCCTAGTTATGGGTGGACTACTACTTATCCTCAAGGCTTCATCCACACTTAATATTGACTAATGCTTCACTCAAAATATGATGGATTTCCTAAGGTGTTATGCACAAGGAAGATGTTTATTATTAAAACAATATTATTTGAAACAATTCACATCTAACATGTATCATCCCACATGCCTTTAAAGGATGATTGAGATCCCCCATCAAAATAAAATCAAAAGGTAAATTCTTGGGGAAGGAATTTCATATCATGTGGGACATGCAAGTATCGTTGTCAATGCTATGGACACTCATAGGAAGTAGAGAAAATCCCGTGATATCAGGGTAACTTCGTTGAGGCTATGAAAACCCACTAGAAGTGGAGAAACACCAAGATAAATTGAATAAATAGCTTAGATATTCAACATCCCTTGTTTATAATGGCATTATCGTACTGCAATGGTGTTTAAGGAAGAACTGAATCAGGAAAGAACTCCATACTTTGGTCACACATCTATTACCAGTGACTTTCTCATGTTGGAAGTGAAAACTCACTTGGCTAATCTAAAGTGCAAGGTATAAGTGGGAACTCATTGAGTTGAATCTTGGGTGCTCTACTAGAGGTAAATATTGTATTAACTAAATTGATAAGTGTCTTAAATATTATTTGTAGATATTCATGGTTCCATGCAGTGTGTTTCCAATTGTTGAGCAAGAAACAACCTCCTTGTATCATTTTGTCTTTATCATTTGAAGAAGTCAAAACATATTGGGACCCCTACTTTTAATTTTCATAGTTTTGAGTTTTTCATGGACTTGTCTTTGAGTTGATCACATAACTTGGAATATTTTTCATATAATGAGTCTTTAACACTCTTCTGAGACCTCATCAAGCCTTAAAAGTTGCTTTGGATCACATATTACAAGTGATATGTGATCACATATTACTAGTGATATGTGATCACATATTACAAGTAATATGTGATCACATATTACTCTTGCCTTAACCTTTTTGAGCAATTTTTTCTTTATCATGGCCTTCAATTTTCTTTTAGTTTATTTTCTTTTCTTAAACATCAATTTTGGCTTTCAAGTTTTAATTAATTTTCATATAAATTAGTTATTTTCCACCTAACTCCTTTTCCTAAGAAAACCTAAAGATTTCTAAGTCATTTGAGTTACTTTACTTAGTTTTGTACTGATCATCGAGGAGTTTTGAAACTTTCATTGGGGAAGAAAGTAAACTTTTCATTATTGATGAAAATTTTAAAAGAACATCGGTCAACATTATCTATCAATGACTTCTCCACACTTCCCTTTTTTCCCAAAATTTTTAAACTTCATTGATAATATCACTAGCGCGAAAAAATTTATCAGCGCCAATGACCGGGGATATTTTTTACTTTGCATTAAAATGAGATTTTAATTGCGCCTATAGAAAGTTTTAAAAGGCAGTGATAGAAAAGTTAAAAATTTCACCAAAATTTCACCATTGAGGCAGGTCCCAAGGTACTAACTGGTTTCTAAGTCTAATTCATGGATGATGTGTTGAAGTCGACATGAAAAGACTCATCGAAGGAGGGCCTTGATGTATCCCCCACCAACGAAATGAAACTGAAATATGAAAGTGATGTAATATGGTGAATCAAATGAGTATGGACTGACACAGGAGATGGAAATTGGCAATACTGCAGGTGGATGGTTTGAAGTGAAACTTCCCTTGAACATGATGAGGCACAACAATTGACTTAGTAGCATTGACTCAACAAGTACCAAGAATGCAATGTGACGACAATAAGATCACTCTTCGACTTGATGAAAAAGTATGGCGACAGATGGAATTGGTATGACTTACAGACAAGTGGATTACCCAACTGTAAGATGAGATGCAAATAGGTGCCATGTTCAAGGGCGAAAAAAGCTGCCATAAAGGATTCTCAAAAAATTGATCCACTTCCTTCAATTTTTCCCCCACCTAGATAGATGAGTACCTATTTTTAATTTAATGAGATCAAGGAGGGTAACACATGCTCGATATAACTCACCTTCAGTAAGTTATTCTTCCTTTATTTAACGAATTACATAAAATAAGGGTTTGTTCCCATATGGGCCCTTCAATGTGTAGTTTAGCTAGTCCAGAGAAGGAAAATTCGGTGGTTTTTCATGTTTATAGAGTCTGAAAAGAACTTAAAGGTGACTCTAGGGTTGTCCTTTTTCGTAATTTTAGTCTCACGAGGTCGAAAAAGAGATAAACTACCACTTGAAAGATTCCCTTCCAACCTTTCTAACGAGTGTGAAAGCAAGCAAGATCACTCGGCAATCTTTTCATGTTTAGAGAGTCTGAAAAGATCTTAAAGATGACTCCAGGGGGTTCATTTTTTGTGTAACCTTTACGAGTCCAAAAAAGTGATAAAAGTTTACTTGGCCACATTCTCATGTATTTATGAGCATGAGAAAGAACAACGACTAAGCTCGGTATTGGTTTCATTTTTACACAAGATTGAAACAAAGTTAAACTTATGCTTGTAAATTCCCAATGTAATTTCCAAAGGTAGGGATACCCATGGATGGTTGGTACTCTACCCCCATCTTGGAAATCTAGTCGCATAACTCCAAAATTATAATCAAAGGATGGAGACATGCCCCCCCAAGCTTCATTTCATTTTCCGTATTTGAGGTTGTCATCAATTTATATGCTAGATGGAGAAAAAGGATAAGGGCGGATGAAAGGAAGGTTCAAATATGAGACCTAACAAAATACTTGACTCGAAATCTATGAGATATAGATAATGAGATCTATCGAAAGACTCGACTTGACAGGAGAGGTGATTGTTTCATTTTTAACAAGCTTGACACAAGAAAATAACTATGCTCAGGGCTCTGGGTTCAATCCCAAGATTTTTGTTTCATTTTTTAACGATCTTGCTACCAAGAGAAAAATATGCTCGTGGCTTCTTCTTGATCATGGATTCCAATAGGAAAAATATCTGGAAGGAATACATGTCAAGGGACAAACGTCAATCATGTCTTCCAAGAGATCTTCGATAGATGGAAGAAAATCACTTTGAAAGGAATACATGTTGACGGCCTCGATAAGGGTAGGTAGATCTAGCTCTAAAATCCATATCGAAGAGATGACCATGTCAAATACTGGATCTAAGTCAGGATAAGGGAGAGATTCCCTCTAGTGCGGGGTTGAATGCATGGGGTATTTCATTAGATAATTGACCTGCGGTGGGGCAGACATCGTTGGCATGTATCGACCATTCAGGGAAGGTGGATGGTTGACCATCAGATGAGGTTCAATGAATGAAAGTTGGTCGATCATTACTACACTTCTGTTGTGAGGGAAACACGTTGCTCGAAATAGAGTGGACACAAAAGCTCTCATAATGTAGACATAGTCTCACCCAAGGAGAAGGTTAAATTCCAAGGGGTTGTGAACTACCATCACATCGACGTAGACCATTTTTCCTCCCAAATTAACCGGAAACTAGGGAAGCATCCCTAAAGGTTGACTAACTCTTATGTCAAAGGTCAACAGATTCTAAGTCACAGGCGCAAGCTGCGGTGAAAAAAAATCTTGCCAAGCATTCACGGATAAGATGCTAACAGAAGCACCTTAGTCTATTACAGTGTTAGGAATATTCCTGTCACAAACCTGCACAGTGATTTGGAAAGGAACGTAAGAAGGAATACGGGGTTCTGTCAAATGATTCCAATTAATAGAAATCATTTGATTGCTCGAAGGGGGCGCCATCGAGACGGGTGGAGTGCCCCATTGTCCGAGTGAATCAGTATTAACGAGGTAGACCTGAGTGACATCCTCACTCCTTGAATGAGGAGTGGCATCGACAGATGACGGAACTGAATCAACCACTTTGGTTTCACTCTTCAAGGGAGGAGTGGGATCGATCGACGGCGGAACTGGATCGACCACTTTGGCACTCCTCAAGGGAGAAGTGGGATCAACCGATGATGGAATCGAATCGACCACTTTGGTACTCTTTAGATGAATATTGGGATCGAATGATGGAGGAACCATATCAACCACTTTGGCACTCCTCAAGGGAGGAGTGGGATCGACCAATGGAAGAATTGGATCGATGACTCTGGCACTCCTCAAGGGAGGATTGGGATCCACCGATGATGAAACCGAATCAACCACTTTGGTACTCTTCAGATGAAGAGTGGGACTGACTGATGATGGAACTGGATCAGTCACTTGGGTTTCACTTTTCAAATTAAGAGTGGGGATGATCGATGATGGAACTGGATCAGACACTTGGGTTTGTGGTTCAACCAAGGATGAAACTAGATTGACCACCTGATCAACTAGACTGACCAGAGATGGAACTAGATTGACCAGTCCATCAACCAATGAAAGTTTGGGATAAATATTATGATAACTAATTGAAAGTTGAATATTTTCCAAAAGATAAGAAGCCTTGTCCATACGAGGGAAAAGGTGAGAGTAATGATCACCTTTACATAACAAGCAAGTAAATTTGACAGTTCTCTTCTTCTTACCAACCTTAATGTCACTAGTTGAAGGGGTGTCACCATCATGTCCTGTAGGGGATAATGATGTGGAAGACCACATTTCTAAGACCTTGGGGAGACCAAGGAAATCCCTCGGAAAGTGGTTACCTTTACAAAGCCTACAAGGGAATTTGGTTTTAAGATTATTCATTTTAATATTGTCGACTTTATCAAAGCTCCCAGTACAATTAACCATAGTTGGTTTCTTGGATCCAACATGATCTGGTGTGGTTGGAGGATTGGTCCCTTTCTGGTTCTTCTTCTTTTCTTTATTTTTGTTTCTTCTTCTTCTTATAAACCTGGCTACTCGCTTTAGAGCTTTCACTAGGTGAAGAAGGAGAAAGGGAAGGAAACCAGATGGGTGAAGAAGGAGAAAGGTCGACATGAGGTTGATGTTTGGGTGGTGTGCTTACATATGAAGAACTAGGTGCATTTGAAGCACTAGGAAGATTTGAGACCACTAGATTGGGGAACAACCAAACCGGTAATCTGATCATGAGTCACGAAAGACTCAGTGTGGAAATTTATGGAGGACTAATGTTTCTGAAAGAAGGAAAAGAAAAAGGTTCCCCGAGAAAAGGAGTTCCTCCTTTGTTACTCCCGAGAGTTGATGCCATTGACACTGACTCAACCTAAGGTCAACTAAGGAAAAAAAATAGCACACACTACAAATCTGAGAAGCAAACAATCAAACAAATCTTCCCACAATGAAACCACTAGTTGGTGATGAAATCCAACATCGCGAGATCAATACAGAAAGGGTATGTGTTAGAGAGGGTGGATCAGTTACGTTGGTGACCTACTTAATGGACTTATGCCTTGGTACAAGCTTCCACACAATAATCGTGGATTTACCCTCCAAGGAGCCCTAGTGAGTTTGTCCAATGTTTGTTCCATGTACAGGGAAGAATTCCCTTCACTGTCACCTCATGTAAGGACCCTAAATAGTATGGCTACTAAGTTCACCAACTCACTGTCAGCCTCTAGGCAGGTACATTCAACAGTCGAGTTCGAACATATGGGCAGGATAACAAGTTTGAAATCCTTCAAGAGAACTAAGGACAAGTGGATCGGTAGAAATCGAGAGGACCCCAAACGGATTCGAAATTCACGAAGCACTGAGACCAAATCAAGACAGTTGGACCTCAAGAAGAACCCTGAAAATATGATTTGACTACTATGAATGGTTAAGCCTTGGAGGGATAATTTCCATTTCTCTCTCGAACGTGACCTCGTGTGTAACCCCTGTGTGAGAGGGGGATCCCATCTATGCTTATACGAACAATTGTATTTACCGCTCCCTAGCACAAGATTCTATGTTTTTATAATGTCTTTGGAAAGTTATCCTCACAACCTATTCCAAAGCCCTACACTTGCAAATGTAGGTTCGCTAACAAAAAATATAAAAGTGTCTGATCAATTTTATAAGCGCTTCATTTTAGGGTTGTTGTTTACTCAAGAATGTGAAAGTGAAACTAATGATGTTGTAGACTCGACTCCAAAATAATGCACAAAAATGAGATGCAAATATTTTTCTTCAATGAATCCTACATATGGGATGGACGAGAGGTTCAATTTTCTTCAACAAAAACACCCAATTCCCAAATGTAATTTTCTAAATGCAACCTATTTATATACACTAACCAACAAAAAGAATGCAACTATCTTTATTTGTTTGATTTTGATACATAAATATAGAAAATGAAAATCCTTTAACTCTCCTTTACTTTCAATCAAAAGAAAAAGTCAGATGCAGATGCAAAAACATGAAGCAAAAAGGGCTTCAAACAAAGCATGCACTCAAAACAATGATAAATGAAAGAAAACAAGTAGGAGATAAAATATTTTAATAAGAACTCAATCAAGGATTCGACAATCAACAAGCATTCAAGGAAAACAAGAAATTTCAGAGAAGAGTCCAAGAAAAGATAGGGAGAAAGAGAAATCACTCAAACTATACCGACAAAACAAGCAGCAAGAAAGTGAAATTTCACAATACTGAAAAAATTTCAAGCTCAATTCAAGACAATAGGAAGTGATAAGTATCAAATCTTGACCCAAACAACTCCACAAACTAAATTACAGGCTCTGGACAAAGACCTCTGCAAAACAGGTTGCAAAAGACTGAGCAGAAAAGGAAGAAAACCTCCAAAAAAGAGACTAGCGCTCCCTAATTCAAGGGAAAAGAGCGTTATAGTGCTCTGTAAATAACTGCAAGGGGGAACTGATTAGATATCATCACTTTGATATGCACTCTAGGGGAGCGCTACCCTTCCCAAAAACTCAAAACAGAGCCAAAAAATGCAGAAAAATTCACCCAGAATTCTCAGAAATTGGTGAAATTGCCAGTGAAGATGGGAGAAAGGTAATGGATCAGGGCCAAACAATGAAAATTATCTAAAAGGTGGGAAAATTTTAGGGACTATCCAAGAAAATACAAATCAATGTCGATCCCTAGTGGAGTCACCAATTTCTCTTGTAGGAAAATCCCCATGAGGACAGGTGAATATCCTCTTTGATTCTAGACCCCTATACCAAGACATAAAAGTGAAAATGGACACTAACATTCCTTTGAATATAACTAAATAATCAGAAAGAGAAGGAGAAGGAAGAAAGTGTGATGCACCTTATTCTGATGTTTGTCCTCATTGCTCCAACTTGAGCTTGATCTCCGAGCTCCTTAGCACTATTTGACAACTACAATGCAATGAACAACAAGACAAAGAACTCCTACTCTACTCTATAAGATTATTCCAATCAAATCCATCTATAAGAAAAACATATATAAAGAGACATATATTAGAATGAAATATGCCAAGCAATATATTAATGAGAACTCTTAAATAAATACTTACAGACTGTAGGTGCATTTGCAATAGCTTCCCCAAGTCCTCCTCATCCATCCCATGCACAAAGCTCCCAAAATCATAGGTTTAATATCCTAAATCTTTCTCCCAAGACCATAGGTTTGATACCTTAAATATCCACCCCTTCTCCATGGAAATCCCTCATTATATAGGATTTGTAGGCTTAACCACCATGGAGAGGATTACTCATAAGATCCACTAAAACTGGATCTGAAAGATATTTAGGGAGAAAATATCTCTTAAGGATTTTAAGGAGGAAATATCTCTCCAGGATTTTAAGGAGGAAATATTTCAACCATCCATGAGATCCTCCACCTTCCCTAAAAAATAGGAAACAAAATGTGAGGTGGATTCTCACATTTAATTAATTTATTTTTCATGAATATTAATAATAGTTCATGTGCACTTGGTATTGTGGCCTTCATGTAATATATCCCTCCTCCACATTGACTAGGGATTGTGGCATAGGTTATTCCATGGTGTCAAGGTGTATGAGACACTTGCATGACACTTATGACACTTAGAGCGAGGTACCTAAGTGTGCAAATTTCATGTGTAACAAATATCATCTTCAAAGTTCTCCATTTAGCATGGGTGGAAAATATGATACCTGTAAAGAAGAAGTGAGGGGAGATCAGACTCTATGTGGATTTTAAAATTTTAAATCAGACATCTAACAAAGATAACCACCTTGTTCCTTCAATGGAACAAATTCTACAACTTGTCTCTGGTTCTGAGATGTTCTCATTATTGGATGGGTTCTCCAGCTACATTTAGGTTCTAGTAACTGAGTCTAATCAATTAAAATCTACCTTCTTTATGAATTTGGAAATGTACACATACCACAAAATTCCTTTTGGACCAATAAATGCAAGTATAGCGTTCCAACATGCCATAGACATTTCATTTAAAAGATTGATCGGTCAAATTTTCATAGTCTACCTTGATGGCGTCAGAATTTATTCCAAGAAGAGGTCAAATCACCATAATCCTCTGAAGCAAATTCTCAAAAAATATTGAAAATATGGTATATTGTTGAACCCAAAGAAAATCATTTTTGTGGTTTTAGAAGGTAAATTGCTCAAGCAAATCATCTCCAAGGATGGGATTTGTGTAGATCCATAATGTATATTTCCATGCCCAACAACAAGAATTTTGTGAAATCTTTCTTCAAAAAGATATTTTTTTACGAAGGTTCATAATTGATTTCACTGAGATTGTCAAGCCTCTTCAATAGATGAATAAAAAGGACTCACAATTCAAATGGACTTCTATTGAAAATGAATATTTAAACAAGGTTAAGGCTTCCATATTTTTAGAACCAACATTTCAAGCCCATACTTCGATAAGGAATTCTCTCTATATACTTTTTTCATTTGACTATTCCCTTGTGGAAGTGATCACCCAGAAAAATGAGCAAGGGAATGAGTGCCAAATTTCATTTATGAGCACTAGTATACAAGGGGATAAACAAGCCTTTGTTGTTTGTAAAGAAATCAAGCAATTCAAACATATTCCTGGTACAATGACCTAAAGAAATATCTTCAACATGGAACCTCCCCTAGTAATTTTAATTATGGACAGAAGAGAGCATTAAGGATTCAATCCTCTTAGTACTAGCTTATCAATGGCGTCTCGCTCAAAAAAAAACTATGATGGTGTATTTCTTAGGTGTCTTAAGAAGAAGGATGTTGATAAATTCCTCAAGAAATTACTTGATGGACCTGCTAGAGGACATTTTGTTGGTGAAACAACACCCCATAAGATCCTAATAGCTAGACATTACTAGGAATTTGTGTTTAAATATGCCCACTCTTATGTTCAAAAGTGAAAAACATGCTAGAAGTGTCTTGGTATGGAGAAGATACTAGCAGTCCATTTGCATCATGTAATCATTGAAGATCCCTTTGAAAAATGGGATTTGGATGTTTTCAGTGAGATCAATCCACATTCCTCCAGATAACATAAATATATCCTAAATACAACTGACTAATTCACATGATGGAATGAGGTTGTACCCTTGAAAAAGGTAAATTAAGAGGTCATGATTCAATTTCTAGAGAATCTATTGATCACCAAGTTTGGTGTGCCAACCACTCTTTTATTTGATAATTCTATGTATTTTTCTTATTTAAAGTTGATTGAGATTTCTTTAGATAAGGGGATCATCTTACGATACTCAACTAACTATTACCCCTAAGGTAATGATGTAGTTGACTCTACCAACAAGAATTTGATCCATATATGTATCTTTAGGAACATCTCCTTATTTTCTGGACTATGGAAAAGAACCCATCCTCCCTCCAAACATATTATTTCCATATCTCCAACTATCTCAAACCTCACATGGACATAATTGCCTACTCATCTAGAGAAGGGTTGACACCCTGCTCATACTTGAAGAAGAGAGAAAGAAAAAAAAAAAAGAATAAATGTGTTGTTCACTAGTAGGCGATAAAGAGGTAGTTTGATAAGAAATCTATAGGAGAAAAGGACTTCTAGGTGGGAGACCTTGTTTTAAAGTGGGACAAGCCATGTGAAGAGAAAGGTGAGAGCACTAAATTCCAATAGTTATGAATTTTCCTTACCTGATTGTTGAAAAACTTGGTCTTAGAATGTATATATTGCAAAACCTAAAAGGAGAAATAGAAATCATTCATGTCAATGGCCAAATTATGAAAAGATATGTAGTTAGCTTCCTCTTGGGTAGTTAGCTTGTACATAAGTAGTTTTCCTTTGGTTTTTCTTTCTAGTTATGCATTTGAATTTTTCTCGTTTTTCTTGTTTGATTTGAATTTCCCATTTCTTTCTTTGCTTTAAGCAATGATTTTCTTGGTTAGTTTCTTTTCAAAGAATTTTCCTTTCATATATTTTCCAAAAACTAATTGACTATATATTGCAAGTGCTTTGTTTTCTTTAGGATCCATGAGCACAACTAATCATAATCATTAAAATCCACTTTGAGCCCAATGGGAAAGACGTTGATTCAATCTCTTTTAATTACCTCGGTCTAATATCTAAGTTTTCAACATAGTGGTGGAACATTGTTTGAACAATGGATGGCTATGAGCACTCAAGCCTAGTTATGGGTAGACTACTAGTTATCCTCAAGGCTTCATCCACACTTAATATTGACTAATGTTTCACTCAAAATATGATGGATTTCCTAAGGTGTTATGCACAAGGAAGATGCTTATTATTATAACAAGATTATTTGAAACAGTTCGCATCTAACATGTATCATCCCACATGCCTTTAAAGGATGATTGAGATCCCCCATCAAAATATAATCAAAATGTAAATTCTTGGGAAGGAATTTCATATCATGTGGGACATGCAAGTATCTTTTTCAATGCTATGGACACTCGTACGAAGTAGAGAAAATCATGTGATATCAGGGTAAATTCGTTGAGTCTATGGAAACCCACTAAAAGTGGAGAAACACCAAGATAACTTGAATAAATAGCCTAGATATTCAACATCCCTTGTTTATAATGGCATTGGTGTATTGCAATGGAATCTAAGAAAGAACTGAATCAGGAAAGAACTCCATACTTTGGTCTCGCATCTGTTGCCAATGACTTGCTCATGTTGGAAGTGAACACTCACTCGGCTAATCTAAAGTGCAAGGTCTAAGTGGGAACTCATTGAGTTGAATCTCAGGTGCTCTACTAGAGGTAAATATTGTATTAACTGAACCAATAATTGTCTTAAATCTTGGTTGTAGAGATTCCTGGTTCCATGCAGTTTGTTATCAATTGTTGAGCAAGCAACAACTTCCTCATACCATTTTGTCATTATCATTTGAAGAAGTCAAAACATATTCAAACCCCTACTTTTAATTTTCATAGTTTTGAGTTTTCATGGACTTGTCTTTGAGTTGATCACACAATTTTGATTATTTTTCATATCATGAGTCTTTGACACTCTTCTCAGACCTCATCAAGCCTTAAAAGTTGCTTTGGGTCTCTTGACTTAACCTTTTTGAGCAATTTTTGCTTTGTTATGGTCTTCAATTTTCTTTTAGTTTATTTTATTTTCTTAAACATCAATTTTGTCTTTCAAGTTTTGATTGATTTTCATAGAAATTAATCATTTTCCACCTAACTCCTTTGCCTAGGAAAACCCAAAAAATTCTAAGTCCCGTGAGTTCTTTTACTTAGTTTTTTTTATTGATCATCGAGTAGTTTTGAAACTTTCGTTGGGAAAGAAAGTAAACTTTTCATCGTAGATGAAAAGTTTAAAAGTACATCAGTCAACATTATCTATCAGTGACTTCTCCACACTTTTTTTTCCCAAAATTTTTAAACTTCATTGATAATATCACTAGCGCGAAATTTTTTATCAGCGCCAATGACCGGGGATATTTTTTTACCCTGCATTAAAATGAGATTTTAATTGCGCCGATAGAAAGTTTTAAAAGGCAGTGATAGAAAAGTTAAAAAGTTCACCAGCAACAACAATCGAAAATTCTAAAGTTTTTTCGACAAGCACTAATAAACGTTGGTTACCAACTTTGTTCAAAACATCAAAAGTTTGATTTTGCCACGTTTTAAAACTTTTTTACCAACAAAGTTCCCCGATCAAGCCAAAAGTTAAAATCTTCCATGGTCAACTCTTTCCATCGAAGGTCGTTTTTCACTTTTATTGTTTTGGAAAGTTTATTCACTCACTGATTGTATCAGGGAGTAAAGTTCAAATTATCTCCGACACATTTGTTTCAAAAGTTGAAAAGTTTGCCAATCATCGGCACATCGTTTAACTTTGCATTGTTCTGAAAGTGGAAAAGTTTGTTAATGAAAAGTTTTGGATTACACTGATTGCAATACAATAAATTTAATAAAGTTTTAACTTATGCCCATAAAAAAAAGTTGAAAGTTTCCCCACTCGTGAATAAGTGTTAATAGTACCAAAAAAATATTTTGGTATTTTCGCAATAACTTTTGATCCTGGTTTATTTTTTGGGCATGCCTTATATCCTTGGAAAGGTGTGGTCTAGATCTACAAATTTGTTGTTACAATTTTTGTTGATTGTTTCACAAATTTGTTGTTACAATTTTTGTTGATTGTTTCACAAATTTGTTGTTACAATTTTTGTTGATTGTTTCAGATTTTTAAAACAAATTTATAAGGACTTTCTTTATAAGATACATGGTGGAAAAGGGTAAAAACAAATTATGTGTTTTAAAGTTTGTTTTATTTATAGGGTTTGTGGTTACAAGGATCATTAGGTAAATTTATGTGTAATGTCACATCGAATAGGTGAACCCTTTTCTCTTAACTAGTTTTGCAAATCCTAAGACATGAATTAATAAAGGACCTTTTGAATACTTCTTTTGTAGGAATTAATGAACAACATCAAGCATTATAGCATAGAAGGGACTTGGGGTAAAATATAGACGCAAAGTAGGTGGTTTGAAATAGCGAAGAGAAAATGAGAAATGTGAGACCAGAGCATATAGTTGGTCTCTCCAAAGATATAACTTTAATCAACTCCTTTTTTAGCACATTAAAAATAGAGATGGGCCCCATGTCCAGATATTTAGTATCATATGAAGTCTCTCTAGAGAAACTCATGTTTAGGTGAGTCTTAGGAATATCTTCCCAACGTGAGTTTTGGGTGGCCTATATTTAAGATAAAAGATAAGGTCGATTATAATCACTTGCAAAAAATGTATAGTTTCATAAAGTTTTAGGAAAAGGACAAAATAGAGGAAGTTGAAAGGTTGTAATTGTCAAAGGGAATGCGAGAAGTAGTTGCAACTTGTAGACTATATATGTCCAAAATCACCTTGTATCGATTGTTGTTGCTTTTTGTAATTTTGAGAACTACTTCAAGAAATTTAATGAGAAGAAGCCCTCATGGCCATCTTTTGAAGAGGAGTAATGGTGTTGTGATGTATTCTCTGTGAATTATTTCTAGTGTTAATGTTATCATTTATACCATTGTAAGGTTGTATTGCTCATATGATGACTACGCTTCATTGATGTTTATAGATTTTACATTCAAGTTGCTCATCTGGTATTTATTTATTTAAGATGGTTGTTAAATGGTTTTGAATGGTTTTATGTTACAGACTACACTATTTATGTTTACCATTTATTGTTTATGTATTTCTTTGGTTCTCTAACAGTTATATGTTTATAAAGTACAAGAGGGAATCTATAACTAACCTTTGTTATCCTTATTTGGTTTTTCTCCTAGCTAGGATTAGTTAGATTAATTTAATGTACATAGAATTGAAGAATATTGCACACTGCATTCTAAATTTCATCACTAACCCCATTTTATTTTAAGCAATAGTTGTCGAACCAGAATATGGATGGGTATTTTATCCTAAACAGTCTAAGGTATAATTGGGACTTCATATTGGAGAGTACCCTTGTTCGTTGAAGGGCACTTTTCCTGCGTCGACAAAAGGCTTAGCTGCCAAAGCCTAGCCCATGTTATTGCACACATCTAGGAACACAATTTACATAATATTGTCTAATAATATACAACAAACATGATCATATGCATTAAAACATCAACATTGAGACATCTAGTCTCCTAAATCCCTCTTGGGTCCATTTAACTTGACTCGCTCAAATTCTAATATGCTTGTAGGGTCAGCATGTCACACTCAATACCTAATTAACAACGTCATAGTAATTAAACAAGTTAGTCCACATGTACTATGTAATCATAAGTCAATATCATAATATCACATATGAACTACATCCTTTCATAATGTTATATTTTCCATTCATAATTGCAAAGTGATCATATCCCAAAATATAAATCCAAGTTTCTCTACATTATACAAGTAAGTCTTGAAACATAGCACATCCCATAAGGAAACCGGGAACATCATGTTTCATCAATAAATCACATACACATAGAACATATCATATTATAGTAGGAATGTATAGCATATCATCTAAGAGTGTCATGGACTTCACAAAATGTATGCATCAAGTATTATGTCGAGCCATTTGAACCATCCAAACATATGGAACTGTTAGGATATTTAGACACTTAGGAGTTAGTTAAGATCTACTTGGTCTAATGTGTCTTTAGCTAAAAATGTGTTTCTTAGTGTGTTTCCTTAGTATGCATTAGTATGCATTTGTAGTTAGAACATCCAACGGTCACAATATGTTCCCGACATAGAGTGATCTGACGATTCATACTCTCCTCGATATTAACGACCATTGATCTGTGGATTAACACTCGATTGGTCCATGATCTCTATTTAAAGAGCATGGAGGATCATTTGCCGATGATCGATTGTGAGAAAATATCTTGTAAAATCTCTCTATAATCTTTTTCTTTTGCATTAATAAACTGCTCCAAGTGGTCGCGCTGGCTAGGGCCATGGATGTTTCCCCATAGGGGTTTTACCACGTGAAAGCATCGGTGTGTTGATCTTTGATCTGTTTATGTGAGTGGTCACTAAAGGTTTTCATCCTCTATTGGAATACATGTGTTGTCGAACATGGTATCAGAGCCTGTTTGAAGACCCGCTCCTATTGTAGATCGAGATCGTGAAGCCGAGTTGCCTGATCTTCATTTTTTGTCATTTTCGTACATTTATGGGCTGATAGGACTGCTCCATTGCGTCCATAGCGCTCATTTCATTCAGAAGCACTTTTCTTTTCACTCAAAAATGTTTTTGTTTTCCCAAGATACGACCATTTCAGTCAGATCTGAAGGTATAAAGCCTGCATACGCATTTTTGAAAATTTTTGCAAAGTATTATTTTGGTTTTATTTCGGTTTCGTATTATTTATTTCTGATTTGCTACTCTTTTAGATCTATGCATGCTCTTTTCCTCGTGCCCTGTGCGATCTCAGAAAATTAGAAACAGATAGAAAAAAGTGCATCTTTCGGGTAAGTTAACCAAGATCTAACTCTTGTTGTCATTGAGAAGCGAATTTTTTTTCTTGTGTGAAAAGATTTTTTTTTAGCACGCTCTCCAAGGCCATCTTCAACAACAACAACAATCATCTTCCTAAAAAATACAATATGTTTTGCTAGACTATTTCATTAAAATTTTCCTTATTAAGTAAGAGGTCTTGAGTTCAAGTCTCTCTTTTGTTATTTTTTTTGAAAAAGTTCATGCTCAAATTGTAAAGTGTATTCCACTTCAAGTATAAAAGTGAATCACTATATGTAGTTTTAATATCTTATTTTAGAGTTATTTATTTTGCATGCAACTTTTCTTTTATAAAGTAACTTCATTGTAAAATTTATCCCCACTTCTCTTTATAAAAGTGGGTCACTTCATAAAGCAACTTACACTATCACGTGGTCTCTTGGTTACCGTTTATGCTTTTTTTTAAAAGGGAATACCTCTCACATCCGAAGTCTGTTTTTCAGTGCCATTTTTTTTAAAACCGCACAACTTTTCAATATCTTTCCATACAAATAATTAGTTTCAGTTTTTAAATCTATATTGTCTGCATATTTAATATGGATTCTACAAGTAATCTCTTGCTTACCAGCAACAACTACTTCCAATGGAAATCTCATATGGAAGATTTATTAAGAAGATAAGGCTTGTACCGGATTACCTTAGGAAAGGAAAAAGCACCCACTGATGATGATAAGAAAGTAAAATGGGATAATAGGAGTGACGAAGCATGTGGACTAATCATAATGTCCATCTCTCATGATTTAAGGTTTCACCTTAAAGAAATTGATGACCCCAATGAAGCTTGGGAAAAGATTGAATCTATGTTTGGTAAACTCAATATTATTCAAGCACAATAGTTAGAAAATCAAGTACTGACCTTAAGTCCAAGTGATTTTTCTTGCCTTGGAGACTATATATCTAACTTTAAAACACTTAGAACTTTATGTGAGGAATGTGAGATAGACATGGAGGAAGAGTGTTGCATCTATCTTATTCTTTCTAAGCTAGGTAGTGCATATTCTATGTTTGTATCTACCTTTTATGCCATGAGAGAGGCTCTATGGAAAGATTACCAAAAATCCACTCTTGATTCCTTTTTTGTTGCTTTAATTAGAGAGGAAGTTAAGCTTATACAACTTGGAGTGATCAACACTCCAGGTACCTCCAATAAAGCCTTAGTTTCCCAGTAGAAAGATAAACCCAAGTATCCCAAGAAGCAACAACAAGCAACATAAAGGTCCCAAACCTGATCAGACAGCTTCAGCGCCTAATGGTGACAAAGGAGAAAAATATAAAAATAAGAAGACCGACAGACATTGCAACTTTTGTGATAAATATGGTCATGATGAGTCCAAATGTTTCAAGAAGAAGGAAGTTTTAGAAGCATCGATGAAGAAACACAACATCAGTATTTATTCTAATTCTTCTTCTTCTTCTCATGGACATGCACTCTCTGCTTATGGTTTCTCCTTCAATACAACTTCTACTTCTTCTTCTGATGATGAGTGGCTTATTGATTCTAGAAGGATAAAGACACATTTTCTGCTCTAAATGAATGTAACACCAAGAAAATATTTGTTGGTGATGATAGATCTCTTAGTGTTTTAGGTTCTGGAACAGTTCAAGTAGATAATGGTCATTTCAATTATGTATTATGTGTTCCAAGTCTTACTTGTAACCTTCTATCAGTATATCAAATCACTCATTCATGTGAAGGTAAAACCGTAGAGTTTTCACCTCACCAAGTTGTAATCAAGGATCTAAAATATCCTAAGCATGTTCTTGCAACTGGAATTGTTGATGATATTACCAAGTTGTACAAGTTTGACAACTTTGGGTCATCATCTTTTTCATCGGTTTTTGTTGCTCATAGCGATGACTTCAACAAACTTTGGCATGAGCGATTTGGTCATCTAAAATATCGCTCATTGCAACAACTATGTAATCAACACATGGTGACTGGTCTTCCTCATGTTTCATGCAGAGATGGTGCTTGTGTCGGTTTTGTTCTCGACAAACATCATCGGGATAGGTTTGACAAATGTGCCTCTTGGCACGCCTCAGGCCCTTTGCATTTTGTTCACAGTGATTTGTGTGGTCCACTTTCTTCTCCTTGTTTTTCTGGGTGCAAGTATTTATTAACTTTCATTGATGATTTTCCAGACGTACTTGGGTTTACTTCTTAAAACTTAAGAGTGAATTTTTTGACAAGATTTTGGCCTACAAGGCCCTTGTAGAAAAGCAATCTAGACATCAAATTCAAAAGTTAAGAAAAGATAATGGAGGTGAATATGTGAACAATAATTTTAAAGTTATTGCACTACACAGGGCATCCAAATGCAACACAATGTTCCATATACACCACAACAAAATGGTGTTGTTGAGAGAAAGAATCGTACATTAAAAGAAATGGCTAATTGTATGATCCAATCTAAGGGATTAATTCTAAAGTATTGGGTGGAAGAAATAAACTATGCAAATTACATAGTCAATCACACTCCCACAAAGGCTCTTAAAAATATAACACTGGAATAAGCTTGGACTAAAATTAAACCAAATGTAAGTCGCTTATGTGTATTTGGTAATATAGAATGGGCTCACATTCCTTATGAGAAAAGGAAAGCATTGCAGCCTAAAAGTGAGAAGTGTATATTTGTTGGTTATTATGAAGATGTCAAAGGTTACAGACTTCTTCAACCACATTGTAATGAAATTGTTATTAAAAGTGATGTTAAATTTGATGAAAATCTCTTGGCCTGCGATCCTAATTCAACAATTATGCCTTCTTAGGACTGCGAGCCATCTTCGACATTTGTTTCTTCTTATGTTCCTATTCTGGTTTCTTCTTCAGATGATGACAGTGAGGATGAAAATCCACCTCCTCCTGCTCACCTTCCTCCAGATGAGTCCTTTAAACCTGAACCAACACTAGTTCCATCGCTTCCTAGATGGATTTGTTCGATACGAGAAGAAGTTGGTGGTCTTGTCGGTGATCCTTCAGATCAGCGTCAAACATGTTCAAAGTTCCAACGAGCCTCTTCTCTTTTGGCTCAAGTTTCATAGACTTGTGATCTAGAGACATTTCCAGAAGCTTCAGGTCATCCATATTGGTATACAACAATGAATGAAGAGTATTGTTATTTAGTGGAAAACAATACTTGGGATCTTGTACCTCTTCCAAAAGAAAGAAAACTTGTCAGACGTAAATGGGTCTACAGAACTAAGTATGCATCAGATGGAAGTGTTGAAAGACACAAGGCTCGGTTAGTTGCCAAAGGATTTTCCCAAGTTGAAGGAATTGACAATAATGAAACATTTTCCCCTATAGCCAAAATTAATTCCATTTGCCTTGTTCTTTCCCTTGCTGCCTCACATAAATGGGAGGTCCATTAGATGGATGTTAAATCCACCTTCTTGCATGGAGATTTGCGAGAAGAAATCTACATGTAAAAACCTCCTGGATATGTTCGTAATGACTCTAGCCTTGTTTGTCACCTTAAGAAATCTCTTTATGGTCTTAAGCAAGCTCCTCGAGCTTGGTTTGCCAAAATGGACAACTTTCTTATTGACATTGGATTCTCTAGATTCCATTCTGATCCTAATGTCTATACCAAGAAAGTAGGAATCCATATCATAATCCTTGTCCTTTATGTTGATGACCTTATCCTTACTGGTAGTGACTCAAAACTTTTAAACCATGTGAAAACCATCCTTAAGAAGAAATTTGAACTGACAAACTTAGGCTTTTTGCACTATTTCCTTGGCCTCCAAGTTTTGCAAACCAATGAAGGAATTTTTCTTTCCCAGACTAAGTATACTTGTGACCTTCTTCGACGCTTTCACATGGATGATTGTAAACCAACCCCTTCTCCCTTTCAGTTTGTTGTCCATCTTACTACTACCTGTACTTCTCCTGAAATTGATTCCACCATGTATCATCAGTTAGTTGATAGCCTATTATACGTGACTCATAACCATCCTGATCTTTCCTTTATTGTTGGTATTTTTGCCCAGTATATGCAAACACCCCATGAAAGCCATTGGAAAGAAGCTAAAAGCATACTTCTCTATGTATGTGGTACAGTTCAGTTTGGGATACATTGCAGTTCAGGAGGGACTCCTTTATTGGTTGGTTTCACTGATTCAAATTGGGTCGACGACCCTGATGATCGGAAGTCTACTGCAGGTTATGTTTTCAGCCTTGGTTCAGGACCTATCACTTGGGCCGATAAGAAACAATAGGCTATTGCACTTTCTTCAGTATAAGCAGAGTACCGAGCAAGGGTAAATGCAAGTCAGGAAGTCTTGTGGCTTCAACAGATCCTTTCAGAGTTTGTATTCGAGCAGCAGCATCCGACCATCCTTTGGTACGAAAATCAAAGTTTTGTCAAGCTCGCCAAAGACCCAATTCAAAATCATTGCAACAAGCACATCAAGCTACACATGCACTTCATCAGAAATCTTGTTCATGATCAAGTTAATTAAGTGCTCTTTTTCCCTACAGAAGATCAAGTTGCAGACATTTTCACAAAGTCTCTTACAGAAGCGAAGTTTTCCAAACGTCGATCTATGTTAGGAGTTCAGGAAGTTTTCATTAAGGGGGGATAGGCTCTAATGTCTTCTTCCTTCTCCTATTGTGTCAACATTGTAAATCCTCCAATCCTATCCCAAGTTGTTCTTAAGGGGGGATGTTAGGATATTTAGATACTTACGAGTTAGTTAAGATCTACTTGATCTAATGTGTAGTTAGGTAAAAGTGTGTTTCTTTAGTATGCATTACTATGAATTTGTAATTAGGAAATCTGACGATCGCGATATGTTCCTGACATAGAGTGATCAGATGGTTCATACTCTCCTCGATTTTAACGACCATTGATATGTGGCTTAACACCCGATTGGTCCATGATATTTATTTAAAGATCATGGAGGGTCTTTTGTCGATGATTGATTGTGAGAAACTCTCTTGTAAAATATCTTTGTAATATTTTTCTTTTGCATTAATAAACCACTCCAAGTGTCTATGTTGGTTGGGGTCGTGGATGATTCCCCATAGGGGTTTTACCACCTGAAAACATCGGTGTGTTGATCTTTGATCTAGTTATGTGAGTGGTTACTAAAGGTGTTCGTCCTTTGTTGGAATACATGTGTTTTCGAATAGGAACTCCCTAAAAATATATAATATTGGGTCTAGGAAAATATCAGGCACTACATACTACCCCTATTTGAAAACTTATTTTTAAAGTTACTATGCAAAAGGAAAGGGTACTTGTGATGCATTAGGCCTGCATCCTCTTAAATAGAAAAACTTGGGATTTTAAAGTGTAGATAACTAAATTTTTTATGCTCATCTATTATTACCAAGGAGACAATCATCAACAACAAGGATAGTATAGAGTGCCCTTTGTAACATGAAATACATACAATACTACATAAGTCAAGTCAATATTGATCTTGGCAACATAAACCTAGGTGGGAATATTCAATCCCAGGGAACCATCACAAGGACGATCATACAATAGGAGGAACCATCACAAGGACGATCATACAATAGGAGGAATGTTGATGTCATGTAGTGGAGCCTCGAGGAGGATTACTTGGACAAGATTTTCATAACATAATCATTTTTCTAACATGGTCCAATGTAATGATATTTTTCAACCAATACGCATTTGGGTTGGAGGGTCGTACCTTAAATAAATCTAGGATCCTAATGGAATTCATAATTTACTATTGGACCACTTCGTGTTTCCATTCATAACCACATCATAATCTACTTTTATGCTAGATATCATTATGGCTAAAATATTAGTTTACAAAACTATTAGTAACATGGTTACATGTCTAATGTATTAAATCACATATATCATTATCATTACAAATTGGCAAGGTCAAATTACCTATGGTCTCAAAGGAGATTTCACTCTTGAGAAAGTACTTTTGGCATGACACAACATCAATTTTTTGTCTATTCCTCCTCAATAACTTCATCAAGCAATAAGGTTTTACCAATTTAGTAGAAGATACAAACCAACACCAACAATATTTGAATTTGACAATTTGCTTGAAATTGCACACATGGAACTAAGTATTACCCAAGTAATACTTATTCCCATATCAATACAATCATAAAACCCAACCATTCATTCACTATTAGATCAAGAGGCTTCTCGCAACTTGAGTTCCTAAGTCTCATCCTTGCATTCCCATACTATTTCAAAGAACCACGGAACTCTACACACATCATTTATATAAATTAAATGAAAGCTACCTTTAAAAATAGTGCACCAGACCAAAATATATTCACAATGCATCCTTATGTAATAGGTTTAGGCAATGAAATTTGAGTTAAACTTGTAGTGATAAATGGTAAAGGAGACATACCTAAACAATACCAACATCCATTATATGTTTCTTATTAAATTCTAAAGTAACACAACGCTCTCAATAATATTTGGGCATTGATAATTCAATATTCATTGAACTTGTAGTGGTTTACCACCTAACATAAATGGCTTAAGCCTTATTTTTATTATATAGTGGCTTGATTGAAGTTTCTAAAATCAATCATCCAACACATCTCCTATTTATACATACAACAATTTGAATAAGGAGTCCAATGGTGAGTAACAATTGCAAATTTCAAACACTTAATAAAACTTTTGCGAGTTAAAGTCAAAGTAAAACTATTATCCTACTCTAGTTATTTGGGGCTTGGCCATGTATTGATGTTATCCCATTGCTTATGACAATACATGGTAATGAAATTATTGGTAAAATCACACACAAAAACGTATTCAAGTCTAACAAGTAACAAGATCAATATAATTAGAAAAACATTGAACTTGTAGGCATGATATAATCATTGGCCAAATTATGAGTACACTCTCTTAATAAAAGAGAGGATCCTTAATTCAATTCTCAAATAATCCTTAGACAAGTTCACCTCTACTATAACAATACATATGCTCAAATAATCCTTAGACAAGTTCACCTCTATTGTAAGATCTTATCACCAGGGCTTATCATCTATCATAGTTTTGTTCTAAGCATGCCACCAATTCAATAATAAGGATGCCACTAGGAAGGGGTTATCATCAATTGGACACTAATTCCTAGCTGCATACAATCTGGGAAGCCACTTCATGTGGAAGTTTTCTTTCTTGTTGAATCAATCAAATATAAGTGTTCTAGTTTGGCCCCTCCTCAATTCTCATTTGAGTTTAAATATATGAGGGAGCATAGATCCAGTATATTATATCCGGCCTTACAAAGCCCCAGGAAAGTCTAGGTCACTTTACAAAGCCAGGATCTAAAGTTTACCTCTACTATAACAATACCTAGTAATGAAAATATTGGTAAAATCACATTCAAAAACATATTCAGGTCTAACAAGTAACAAGATCAATATAACTAGAAAAACATTTGAACTTGCAGGCATGATACAATCATTGATCAGATTATGAGTACACCCTCTTAATAAAAGATATGATCATTAATTCAATGCTCAAGTAATCCTTAGACAAGCTCACCTATGCATTCATTAATTCAAATTCATCAATATAACCAGCACAGCCCTAATTTCAACATGGTTTTTAATGTCTTTTCATTATCGCTTTAGTCTTCTATGGATCCATAACATTATGAGTTTGTTCCTGATCCATGTGAGATATTGTATTATGAAAGTTCCTCTTTAATCAAATAGTCAAAATGCAAATCATTTGTTTATTCTAATCCATAAAAAAATGTCATAATCATAGTAATCTTACTTATTTAAAAACATATTGGTATTGACATTGTGAAAAAAATATATTAATTCATTGGCAAATTCCCAAAAGAATTGTGAGTTAAATTTTCCAATAGAAAACTCACTCGAAATTATATTAGAGTATAATCTCCTTTACATCTACAAGTACCTTTCAAAATATATTTCCCAAACCATCCATCGATACTATATTGTCGCCATCCAAAATAGCTTAAAACTCAAGTCCCTAAAGTCTCAACATGAGCTATACAAAAAGGATCATTACACAAACAATCAAAGAAGGAAAAACTACATAAAAGTTCATCTCCACGAAGGAGACAAAGACTTTGAAACCAGGAACCAAAAATCGCACCAAATCCAAAAAACCACCAGTCTTTAGAAGAGATTTAGATGGGATAGTGGACCTGCAGTCCCATTTTCCCAAGTGTAGTATGTTAATCTACCTTTCGGATCCAACAAGGCTTGTTTGGAAAGCTAATCTGCTTCCTTATTATATTCCCTGAAAATATGATGAAAGCTAATTTCTTGGAAATTTGTAGTCAATACCTTGGTTCTGTGCTTCCATCCTTCAATATCAATAGCATGTAGATTTCCTTTTTGATTCAGCCAATCTATAATCACCTTAGAGTCCCCCATCAAATGTAACTTTGGAATTTTCCAAAGATTTGCAAGAGTTAGTGTTACCCAAGCCCCCATTAGATTTGCTTTAGAATTTGTACCTCCCCCACAATTGATGTGCCATCTGTAAACATGCAAGTCTGGGATTTTGAAGACACCCCCAACTCCACAGATCGAACCACATCGAATAGAAGCCCCATCAAAATATGCAGTAGTTTAATCTTCAAACTGGGTGATCAGACTCCTTCTTATAGTGCTCAGCTTTTTAGAATGGGGACAGGAGTTGTGTGCTCCAATTATCTTACAAGTCACTGCCCAAACCGAGGGCTCTTTTTCCTCGAATATAACTTGATTTCTCTCAAGCCAAATATACCAACAAATGAGTACTACCATATTATTGGAGACATTCTTATCTTTTTCCCATGAGTCAAATAAATCATTAAACGAGATTACCACCCACCATTTTTTAATTTTAAGAAATATGGATATTTTGTCCCTAAATTTATGAGTGAAGGAACAGTGCACGAATAGATGGTCGATATCTTCATTATTTTTTTTAAAAAGAGGACATATACTAGGTCCTTGCCATCCTTTGTTTTGCAAAACTTCCCAGGATAATATCCTATTTTCGGCCGCCATCCAAACAAAAAGTTTTATCTTCAATTGAATGTTCCACTTCCATAATTTTACTTTCCAACTGCTCCAAATCAGATAATCATGTGTAGATATAAGAGTTGAGTATATGTTTTTAACAGTTAAGTTCCTAGTGGAATCCCCTCCCGTCCATAGAAGAGTATCTTCTGAATCTCAGAGCGATACACCAACACCATTTAGATCATAGCAGTAGCAATCCCATTTGGATGCTAGATAACCTGTCAACCCCAGATCCGCGCTGCCAATCCATGACTCTGATAAAGTAATGGGATCTTGAGAAACTAATGCTAGTGCCAAAACAGTGATTCTTTTTTGAGTTAAATGGGAAATAATCTCTTCCGAGAGGAAGGAATTTGCACCTAAGCAAAGAATTCGATCTCTGCCAATATTTATGAGATGTCCCGAACCTGGGGACCAACTGAGCCAATGAGTTATGATATGAACAGAGTGAACTAGGCTAGTCCAAATCCTAGACGCAGAGTAAACCTTATGAGTTGTCAACCTATACCAGTTGATAAATGTAGTATTTGGAAAATATTTATCCCTTAACACCTTGTGTCAAATGCCATGTTGCATTAGAACCTGCCAAATTGTGTTCACATTCAGATCCGTGTTGAACAGTACAAGGTTTTGGAAGCCCCATCCACCATTATTTTTTGGTCTAGAAAGTAAATCCCATTTGCAAAGGTGGAATTGTTGTGTATCTTTGTGACCGTTCCAGAGAAAGTGAAACATCAATTTCCTGATTTTATTTAAAACTGAGTGAGGAATTGATTTCATCGACATCCAGTATATTGGTTATCCTTCCAGTACAATTTTTACAAGGATGTACCTACCACCCAAAGTAAGCCACCGATTGCACCATAAGCCTATCCTCTTTGTTATTTTGGCTACCATCCAATCCCAGTCTTCAACCCTATGCATGTCAGTATTTAGAAAGTATCCCAAGCATCTGAAGCCCGAAGAAAGATCACTAAAGGTATATGGAAGAAATATCTTAAAAGGAGCAAGTTCACTATCTGAAAGGCCATCATAATGAACTGTAGTTTTGGATTGATTTACCATTATCCCAGATGCTTTACAAAATAAACAAATAATTTTGTCAATTTCCCACCATTCTTGTAAAGTAGCCCTCGTCATAATAAGAACATCATTAACGAACAGTAAATGTAAAATCTTATACAAACGAGATACGTTTATACCTATAAGAGTACCTTCACCAATAGCATTTTTCAATAATAGGTTGAGGCCCTCTATAACTAGGATAAAGAGTAGGGGCGATAGTGGGCACCTTTGATGCAGTCCCCCACCACTTCTAAAAACATTTGTGGCCTCACTGTTAATCATAACAGCAAAGGAAGAAGAAGTCATGCAGGCCATGATCCAGTTAGTCATTTGGATCCCAAAACCGATTGTTATAAGGATTAGTCTTAAGAGTTCCCATTTGATACAATCATACGCTTTCCTTAGGTCCAGTTTTAAAACCATGGATTTTATTTTTTTGTTCTTTATGCTATGTAAACTTTTGTGAGTTGTTCAAATAGCATCTTGGATCCCCCTACCTTGAAGGAATCCCAACTGTTCAACAGATAGAGAATTGGAAAGGATCCGCTTGATCCAATTTGAAATGATTTTTTATCACTTTATAACACAAATTTCATAAGGAAATCGGATGAAAATCATCAAAGGTAGTTGGTTTATTAGCCTTTGGGATCAAAGTTAAAAAATTTGAATTTAGGATACCCACAATAGTACCCATCCTTCTCGTTTCCTCCACCATTTCGAGAAGATCCTCACCAACTATATCAAAAAAGAAAGTGAAAAACTCAGACATCCAGCCATCCGGCCCATGGCTCTTTGCTTTTTTGAATTTGAAAAGAACTTGTTTTAATTCTTCCAATGTAACAGGTTTGAAGAGTGTACCTGATTCATCATCCTTTAACATCTGGGGATAATACCCCACTATCTTGACTTGTTCAATAGTCTTCATAGAATCCTGAGCTTTATAAAAATCTTTGAAATGTTGGATCGTTGCCTCCTTAATGGCTCCCTGCTCTGAAATAATATTTCCATTACCATTAGTGATCTCCCAGACGTGTTTCATGGTCCTATTGTAACTAGCGAAATTATGAAAATATTTGGTATTGTTGTCCCCACTAGTTAGCCAAATAGCTCTATTGAGGACTCTCCACTATTCTTATGTGCCTCTTATAATATTATTTCTTTCAAGTTCCCGTTGTCGAAGAAGATTTCCTTCTTTAAGGTTGGTAGAATCACCCATTAGACGCAAGATTGATTCCTTTATACCATATTCTAGGACCCTTAGTTTTTCATTGTTCCTTTCCAAACTAGATTTATACCACTGTTTTGTATGTGTCTTTAAAACTCTTAATTTCAAAACCAATCTATTATGACTTCCACGTTCGGATAGGAACATTGGAATTTTCCATATTTTATGTACTAAATCAACATAATCTTGTTCATTCAACAATTGAGCATTCAATTTGAAAGGATACGCCATGTATATCGGAAGAATTTCTAGTTGTAAGAGGACTGGAGCGTGATCCGAAATGAAGGGAAACTCGACCCATGATCTGTAAATGCCAACTGATAATAATAAATCTTCAGACACTAGACATCGATTCAATCTCCTAGCCACCGCTTCATGACCAGAACGATCGTTCTGCCACATAGGAACCAATTTTTTCGGTTGTATATCCATCATCTTTCTAGAACTAAATAAATCCTTGTAAAAATCATTCAATGGACCATGCCAAGTAGATCCACCCCAGACCTCATCCGAAAATATAGCAATGTTCAAATCACCAGCTATAATCAAATTCTTAATAGCCAAAATACCATTGTCAGCCACCGACCGCCAAAAGAGTTTCTGGTTCGAGCATGGTCCATAAATACTAAGCAGAGCTAATTCTCGCTTATCTTTATAACACCTTCCTTTTAACAGAATACCACCAATAGTAATATAGGGAACCATATCATAACAAATAGGATCCCAAGAGACAAATAATCCCCCTGAAGTACCCACAGAATTAACCGCACATGATACCCAGGAGGGTCGCAACGCATGCAAGAAATCTCTAGCTTTCTGAGCAGTTACCAAAGTTTCCTGGAAGAAAACGATTTTGGGACAGGAATGATCCAAGAGTCTCCTAACTGAGGTTGCTTTGAGGGTGCCTCCAATCCCTCTAATGTTTAAATAAATCAATAACATCACTTAGTTTGTGCCAGGTCTTTCATTGCTCTAAGAGCCCCACAATCAGTGGGGGAAGGTGTAGTATCAACAGTCTTGGAAGGTAATACAGCTAGTTTTTTCCTGGAACTTCGAGTTTTTATAAGCGAATGTTCTATGCCAAGTCCTCTTGACCAAGAAAATTATTTCCCACTCCCCTCAGTATGTGTCCAGGATGAGTTTGCCTATGAACCCAAATTAGGATCAATGATTGCCTTCCCCAAGTAGATTGGAAGCTTAATGGAAGTGTTATTATCCCAGATAAATGGGATAAGAGATTCAAAGACCGCACTAAGAGTGGGTTTTTCCTCCTTTGATTCTCTGTATCTCGGCTGCAACATATTATCTATCCTCTCTGGAGAAGAGTGTTCTGGGATAGTTAATGGAGGTCAAGAGCTATAGTGTTGTAATGAATGAGACTCAAGAGCTATAGATGGATGGATACCGGAAACACCCGGAGGATAAGTCAGTAAAACCTCAGTTTCTAGAGCAGGTGAGGGAATGAAACTTTGGGAAATCGTTGAAACCTCCATACATGGTTTCTTTGTAATAATACCTTCATCAATGAGTTCCATATTACCAGAAGTAGATGTATGGAGCCAAAGTGACTTATCTAATGCATCCTTTTCCCACAGTAACAGTGAAGAGTATAAAACAGGGCATAGTTTTTTTAACTTACCTGTAAGAGACGTTGGGGGCTCCACCTGTGTATATGGCTTAGAATCAAAGAGTATTGACTCGCAACCATATGAATCCACTTATGTAGCATAGTCAGGTGGCTCTCTTTGTAAAAGAGTATCCTCTTAAGCTTTTTCTTTCACCTTACCGGGACATTCACAGTGAAGGTGACCAATACATCGACATCAGCTGCAATGAAACTGGATTCCAAGATAGTCCAACCGATGCGTGAAATGTCTCCCATGCCATCCAATATCCAAAACCTCTAGCAACCCTCCATGTATATCCATTTCAACTAGAACTCTATCCATTTTCCTTGAAGATTTTTCCAGAGATGTTAAATCCAGAGAAATGAACTTCCCCAGAGAATCCACAATCGCCCAAAGAATCCCCAATCACCCACAGGGCACCTTCGTTCCACATATGTATTGGTAGACTCGACAATAGTACCCAAAGGTGACGGAACTGAAAATGTTCAGTCATCGGGTCAAATGCCACTCTCCATCATTTGAGCATTAAGATACTACCCCCATTAACCCAGGTAGTATCTAGTAACAGTGAAGCATCCTCTGTCATTTTACATAAGAAACTCATCCACCCTTTAGTTAGATAGAGTACATCCGGCGTATAGCCCAATATAGGTGCCCACTTATTTTCAATCCAGATAGTAATATTACCAATACTCAGATAAGAATAGGAAAATATACCAACCTTCCCGCAAAGTGAAAACCTACAAGCTTCTTCTAAGACCACGTCTAAGCCCAACACCATTTTCCTTACCTTCCTGTTTTCCTTCCACGCTTTCCTTTGGTTACTTGTCGATAGAAGAGATTTGTGGGTATATCTAACTCTATCCAACAAGTATACACCCTTATCACTCAGACGAGAAACCGGTGCAGTCGTTCGAACATCCTCTGGCTGAGAAGGGCTTAGTGCAATAGGGATGGAAGTTAAGTGTTTAGAGTATGCCAAGTTCTAGGCTCCAGAAATACCTTGATCAATTTTTAGAAAAGATTTCATAATGACTGGCTTGTTCGTCAAATCAGGTGCTAAGTGTATCCCCACCAAGAGAATTGACCCTCGAGAAAAGACCCTCATGCTACCACCCTAGCTCGTCCTCAACGTTCATTAAATCCGAAACATTTTTTTCTATGTCGTTGATGGTTGGAGGAGACATGTGGCCTCCACTATAAACATTGAGCTTATAAAATAATAAGGTTCAGTTTCCTAGATAGGAAATTAACTGCAAAGGTCAGGCCTAGAAACTCAAGAGGAAAATGTCTTGAAGTAATAACTCCAGTAATAACTATGCATTAAACAAAGCAAAGCTAAAAACAACCACTACAAAAAAACGTAGAGATGCATCAAGGATAAAGTAGCAGCAATATACAATTAAGTTAAAGACATCCGGCTTATAAGAACTACTATAAACCCAACTACGCTATCAAAACCTGAGAAATAAATAGGACTAGTGAGTGGCGCACAACTATAAGGGTAAAATAAAGCCCACTTCGCCCCAAAAGGCTGCGGAAACTTTCTCACTAAAAATAACTCAGTAAGTATACTCCTTCCCCATCCTACACCTACTCAGTAGTAGGATATTCCATTGCAGGAGCTTCCCCATCCTCGATTCCCACCCGATTTTTCAAAACAAACAGTTGCAGGAGCTTCCCCATCCTCAATTCCCACCCATTGTGACTTAACTTACCCAAAAAAGTTGTCTAATATATTATAAGTTGATAGTTTAACCATATAATAAGTGCCAAATACCCCTATAGTGAGTGAATGCCCAAAACATCATAATACAACATTTTCAACCTAATTATTAATTACATAAGCTTTACAAAGCTGCTACTATACTTAATGGTAAAATGCCAACAACATCCCAAGAGCGGGGCCATGCAACCTCTAATTCAAATTCGCTAGAGAATCATAAGATTACTTTTTGAATTTAATACACAAGTTACTAATACAAGACAAACTTGCAACTCCAATTTAAATTATTTATGAAGTTCGTTAAGTGTAGAAATATTGTGGTGGTGGATCTGTGTGATGCAGTGACATGGGTGTAAGAGAACTGATTTGCTTGGAGTAAGAAAAGCCATATCGCTGGTAGAGTTTGAGCCAACTAATTGGTATGATAACTTGTGATGGTATTTTCCTATGTTGCATATCCTCTCAGACTTTGTTGAGGCCCATCCATGCTTGTTCTTGCTCTCTGGATCGATGGTTTCTGAGAATCTTAGTGAATGGTTATGTTGACATTATGGCGATTAATTTTTGTGTATGCTCTGCTCAAGCAGGCATTGGTTAAGGATAGCATAGTGATGTGCATAGGAATTGGTGTAAGATAAAGGTTGTAGGTGCTGGTGGAACTAGAGTTCTTCCCTTCACTTACTTGTAAGTCAAACCAAAGGTGAACATCTATGCAGTAGAATTATGAAAGGGCGACCATTGCAGGGTGGGATCTTTCTCACCATATTAATGTTGGGCAACTGAAGCAAAATATAGCATAAATGTCGCCAATTAAGAGAATTGGCGACATTGTTTTTCTTGTGCATTGTTCAATATTATATTATAAGCTGAGTGCTAAAGCTATATAACAAGCCAAAATATTGGCTTTCAACAGTCAACTCCAGATCCATCGACTAGATATTTAAAGTCAATTTGAAAACATATGTGCCTTGGAAAAGGAAGCTATGTGGGAAATGAAACAAGTTGATGTTTCATAGAAGGAAGCTATGTGGGAAATGAAACAAGTTTATGTTTCATAGTATCAGAAGGTAGAGCATAGAGTGGAAAACATTTAGTGAGTATGGATTCAATTATTGGTCATAATGTTGTAAGAATTTGTTTAGGATGTATATCCCTAGTTTGTGGGTTCATTGGTGTAAGATCTAGACATAGACTTAAGTGACACAATTAAGGAGGGCATGTTGTATTTTCCTACTACTGTTCATAAACTTTGAGGGGTAGGAGTTTGTCCCAAATCAAGTTTAAAAATAGGGATGTTAAGTTAATTTTGACTTGGTCAATAGTATTTAGGTTAATTTTGATTTGTTTATTAATGAGTTTGTTATAGATAGTTTATGGACTCATAATATTGAGTGGTGCTAGTATTATTTTTAGATGCGACCAACTAGTATTAGTTGTAAGCTCAGTTAGGTATCCTTATCTGTGAAGATGTGTTAGGTATCATTTTGCTAAAATCTAGGCCTCTCCCATTGCTATATATATAGGAGACACTCACTTGTATTTTATTTAGAGCAGATCTAATAGATCATTATGCATTCTCTCTTGTACAAAGATTTTGTTTTTTTAAATAGTTTTTTTTTATTTTTAGCATATTTAAAAAAAAAAATCATGGTATGAGAGCAATCTCCAAACCCCTTCTCTTTCTTTTTTTTTAAAGATATATTTGCAGGTTGTGTGATATTTAGATCTAGATCATATCATATTGAAAGCCATTGTTGCAACCGCATGTTTTTGGTTGTAGATATGGGTTTTTTTTCACGTTGTCTCACATTTCATCAACATTTGTGGCTCCTATGTTGGACTCTCTATTGGTGAAGCCACATATTGAAGTGTTGTTACCAATTGTTCACGGCCTCTTCCAATCGAGCCTGTCATCCAGATGGCCCATGGTTCATAAGTGACTGCACATAGAAGAAGAATTCAAGGATGATCACTCAATGCCTCAAAGCGCACGAAGTGCTTCCACTGCTATTTGCCACCCTCTCACATTCATAGCTGCCCAATAGTTTTGGTAAATCGGCCATCGTACCTAAATTTGGTATTATCTAAATATTTTCTTTTATTCATATCTAAATATTTTCTTTTATTCAATGCATTATTATTTGTAAATATGGGCAATGCATCTTTTGTGGGCATTGGTAATTCATCTTGGTGAGTTGTTTTTTCACAATAGTCATTTCAAATTTATTTGATATTCATTTCCTATGTAGAGAGACAGTTATAATTTTGAATCCTTTTTATCTCATACAAAGGTGGTCCATTGGATTATGAATATCATCTATCTGATTACATGGCAGTGCATTGTTTGCATTGTTTGAGTTTATATCAAAACAAATTTGGCGTTTGAGAGACATAGATTTTGTGTTCTTTTTGTATTTTTATTGATAAAATGGCAGGGACTATTGAGCTTCTAACTCCCCATAATTATCACATGTCGAAACTCAAGATGTACTGCAATCTAAAGGGCTTTGAAAAATGTTAGTTGAGGCTTAACCAATGTTTACCAAGAAAATCAAGAAATTTTCCTATCGAAACAAACTTGATGAGGCCATGGGATTGATTGCCTTGTATGTTTGAGATAGTTTGTTGTTTCGCATTGTAGAATGTAAAACTCCAAAAAACAATTGGGACAAGTTGGCTTCCTTATTTGGTAAAGTCAATGAATTTTGAGCCCTGCAGTTGGAAGCATAATTGTCATCGCTTGTACCTAATGAGCATGCATCCATTGGAGACTATCTTTCCAAATTCAGGTTACCAGTGGCACAACTGAAAAGGTGTGGAAAAAATAAATCATGTGAAGAGTACATTTTCATGATTCTCTCCTAGATGAAAGGCCATTTTCAGGTATTTTCTTCTACACTTTACTCTATTATCGATGCATTGAAAGATTAGTTTAAAATTCCCTTTTTTGAAATTTTCTATGAGCATCTTACCGGGGAATAGTCTAAGTGTATGCAATTATATTCTCTTTCTGGCTCTACAAATCAAGCTCTTGTGGATCAAACCTCCAAAGGTAAGCACAAAATTTGATATAAACAAAAGAAATATTCTAGTCAAGCTAGTGAGTCTCCCTCCAAGCCTCAATAGAAACCAAAATATTTTCCTCCATCTTCCAAGTCTAGTGAGTCTTCCTCCAACACAAGGAAGAAAAATTCAAGTGAAAACTATAGTTTTTGTGGCATACTTGGGCATGCCAAATCCAAATGTTGGTTGAAATTAGAAGCTTTAAATGAAGTCATACATCAAAACAAAATTCCAATGCCCAAACCTTCTTCATCTGGTAAAGAGCATGTTTTATCTGCTCAAGCTTTATATGCATCTTCATACAATTGGGTACTTGATTCTGGTGCATCAAATCGTATGACTCATTCTCATGAGTTGTTGTGTTCCACATCCGATTGTATCATTTCGTAGACTGCAGTTGGAGACTCTACATAGATTGATTTTTTAGGATTAGGCACCATGCAGTTAGATGATGGGTGCATCAATGATGCTCTTCTTGTTCCTCGCATATTTACTATTATACTCTCTATTTATCATATATATAATTCTCATGATGGGGAAATGGTAGAGTTTTCTCCAAATGATGTAGTCATTCGAGAACTACAGAATCCATACGTTGTTGTTACCTCTAGAAGAGTTGATCATAGTTATCAATTGTACAATTTTGATTGTCTTGAGCCTTCCTCCAGTTCCTCTTTCATTGCACATGATAATTCTTTGACTAAACTTTGGCATGAAAGATTTGGACATCTAAACTATAGGTATTTGCAACAATTGAGCACACAAAATCTGGTGCTTGGTCTTCCTAAAGTTGCTTGCACTAATGGAGTTTGTCCAAGTTGTGTTCTTGGAAAACAACATCAACATCATTGTCCAAGTTTGTCCAAGTTTGTCCAAGTTGCATGCTACAACACCTCTTGAGTTGGTACATAGTGATCTCATGTAATTTCTTGTAACATACCCAACCTCCTAGTTGGATACCACGCTCTGATACCAAAATGTAACATACCCAGCCTCCTAGTTGGGTATCGTGCTCTGATACCAATCTGTAACGTTATTGTGCTTTGATACCAACTTGTAACATACCCAACCTTCTAACTAGGTACCACGCTTTGATACCAACTTGTAATGTACCCAACCTCCTACCTGGGTATCGCGCTCTGATATCAATTTGTAACGTTATCGCGCTTTGATACCAATTTGTAATGTTACCCATCTTACTATTGGGCAATGCTACTCCAAAATCTAGTGCACAGATTCTACTCTATAACATTGGTTTGCACAGACATACTTGAAGTAACGCACCTGACCCAAGTTGGGTCACGCCACACAAACTTTCCTCTCATGACACAATTTATAACAATGGAAGTAACATAATACAACTGTGTGCACAACCATATTGAGCACACAACATTATTGTGCATGTAATCCACTCTGAACACGTGATCATTAATGCGCGCACAACCATTCTGGCGTTACACGCAAATTTTGTTCTCCTTGTTCACGTATATTGTTTCCCTACGTGCACGGCCATTCTAACCTTGCCTCGGAGACTCATGACCATTATTATAAGGTTAAATTAAGAGGAATAACTAATAACAATTGTCATACTCTGCATGTACGACAACAAATATTGAATATCAACACCACACTTGCATGTGCAAGTAGCATTATACAAAATAACAACAATTACTTATATGCAATATCATACAAGAGTTAAACCCATATCATACATAGATATTTAAGCACACAATAAATGAGACAAGCACATAAAGGACACTTATCTTTTATGAAAATTCATCAATTGCATGCAAAGCTCAGACATTCCTCCCAACCATAGACTATGTTGCTCATATACTTTCAGCAACAGGTGTAACATCCCCACTATAATCCTTTGTTTAATTAATGCTTATGTAGATATAATGTGTGAATACGGCCAAAGCAATGTAATATGTGAATTGTGTTTCAATGTTTTAATAATAAAATGTGATGCTAGATGCTAAGGGGACATGGACAAGAGATGGGGGATGAATTAATCCACAAGAGAGGGGAGTGTCTAGGATAATGGCTAAGAAGGATCCAAGGGGGAACTACCCATGTAAATTAATTTAACTATTTTTCCTAAATTTTCTATTGGTGCATGAATCTCTTAAACTTTGATTGAGTGTTCCCAAAGTCAATCATTGAATGCATGTAAGAGAGTGGGTGTGAGTAGTCACATCCCAAAGTTATTGGGTACATGGGGGTTGAGTACAATCATCTTGGGGAAGAGTGTGAGTCAAGCAAGGCAAGCCAAAGAGAGTAAATTTCTATGGGTTGGGGATAATAGTTTTATACATTGAGTTTTTGGGCATGAGGAGAAAGTAGAGAGAAAGAAAGAAAGATTGGAGTTGGTGAAGTCATGGAGGGAAATATATAAAGAAATTTGGAGTGTATTTGGATCTAGAAACTGAAGATCTGGGTTGTCATGCCTAAAGAGTGAACTCTTGGGTGAGTTGCAGTGTAACAGTAAGTATTTGTTGTTGGTTTTCCAGTAGTTTTCCTAGCAGTAGGTTCCCTTGATTTCCCAGCTGAGAGATTCACGGTTACCTATGTCAAAGAAAGACCTTGATAAATGAATGATATTCCCGATGGAATGAGATCAGTGAAGGGGTACATTCCTTGGGTTGGGCGGGTCAAGAGGAAGAGAGTTGCTGGAAAATCAGGATAGTTGTAGGAAGATATCAATGGGTTGTGAGTTTTATGAGAAGTGAGTGGACTGTGAGATACCACCCTATTTTTTGGATTACCAACCTCATCTTGGGGGTGACTGGTTGTTGAGATTTGTAATAACAAGTCTATGGTTGGGTGGAACGTCCATCTCAAGCAGCTAGTTGCACAACTCTTGTTTAAAGATAAGTGTTTTATATTGTTGTTGTGTTTTTTACATGTGTTATTGTTGTGCATGAACTCAGTGTATTTGAGAATGATTTATATGTTGTGGTAATGAATTTTATTAGTTGCATTCATGTCTATTTTAGTATGTTGTAGATGCATCAGTGTAATGGTAGTGAACAATAGTTATTTCTGGTTGTAATTCGTGGTTGAAAGCTACAAGAAATCAGTTAGCAATAAAAGTAATTAATTTAGTTAGAAGAAATTTGTTTTTATGAGTATTGCATTGTAATGTCCCTCGGATGGGTTGGGGGACGTTACATTATGGTATCAGAGCGTTTGGTTCAAACCTCGGGCTTGTATGGTCTCGAACCAGAGTGAATTGGTGAAATTCGTTGTTGCATATTTTGTCTATGACGAGTTGGGGAAAAACGAAGAAGAACAGAGAGGAATCCCCAATTTCGTGAGTGAAATCGAAGATTGAATGACTCTGGATTGTTTAAGAAGTTCCATGGAATCAATCGGTGAAGTTGCAGATTGAAATTTGACCTGGAAGGGTTGAAATTTGATTTTTAATGGTCGCATGTAGAGTTACAGGAAGTTTGGCGAATCAACGGTCAAGATCTCTTTTAATCTTGAGATCGATGGCCAAGATTCACTATGATAAGTTTAAAAATTCATAAGTTTTCGGTCATTCGAAAGGTTGGGTAAATTAATGGCTAGGATTCATTTCGGGGGTTGTGAAAATGGAAGAGATCGACGGCCCAAATTCACCTAGGTTTTTGTAAAAATTTTCCAAGTGTGAGGCTTAGCAATAGAATATGTCGACAGTTGATGGCCAGATCAGTGAGTTTGGTGAAGTGTTGTAAATTCACCAAGACAAAACGTCAATGGTCGACGACCGATGGACGAGCATCGACAAAGTTGGGAGAAGTTAATACGATCAATGACCATGCTTCATTTCTAAGGTTTTTGAAATGGAGTAAATCGACAACTTAGATTCGTCGGGGTTTTTGGTTGAAAATTTTCTAAGTGTGGAAATTTCCAAGAGAAAATGCAGATGGCTCGTGGTTGGTTTGGTCGAAGTGGTGAAGAGTCGGTTTGCCCAAAGGACATCTATGATCGTCGATGGCCGATGGGTTGGTGGTCAAAGGTCAAAAAAATTCGGTGAATTGTTTCAAATCAAGCAACAAAAGTCGTTGATGGTCGATGGCTAATTGTCGATGTTGGAATAATTCGGCGAAGTGTTTCAAATCAAGCAACAAAAAATTTCGATGATCGATGCATTGATGGTTGGGCGTCGATCAAATTCAACAAAGTGTTTGGGTTGTCCAAGAGAATTAGTCGATGGTTGATGGAGGGAGGAAGAGGATGACATCAGCATCCACGTGTCATTCCATGTCACACAAGTCGAAACCCTAGGATGGTGTTTCATGACATGCCATCATCCACGTGTTGTGCCACGTCAACAAAGCTACGTCATCCTAGAAGTGGTCAATGGTCGATGGTCAGGTCAGTCGATTTGGGGAAGTGTTTTCAATAGTTGTCAGGGATCGTCGATCGTCGATGGGTCGATGGTCAGGCACAGACCGAATCAGTGAAGAGTTCCATTAACCAACAAATATCTCCAATGGTCGACGGTTAAATGGACTGATTTAAGAGTTGTGCACAAATTGATTGTTGGGGGGTTGGGTCAATGGTCAACAGTTGCGTCGGTGGATTGGAGAAGGAGTTGTGCCCATCCAAAGGAAAGTGTTAATCACTGATGGACAATAGAGTTAGATCAATGGTTTTTCTTTCTCCTATTTTGAGATCAATGGATGAAAAAGATCCATACCCAGTTTTGTTGGGTTGGGGATTGAATGGGCATTCGACAACGATGCGATCATTTAAAAGGATGTTACAATGGTAAAAAAATCAGTTTTATGCAATTTTTTGTGGTTTTTGAAGGTCATTAACTTGTGGAGCATTTTTTAGGCCCTAAATGACATTTTTAGCTAGTAAAAACCCACGAGAACACAATGTACCAATGTAGTCTATATCAAGGTACACTTTGTCCCTACATATCAAATAAAATAACTTGAAGAGAGTTATCCAATGAGCTAAACGGTTTGCAAAATAGAGCTTGTATGAGAGAATTACAGCGAAAACAGTGAGGGTAACATTTTGGCACCAGTTTTACTTCCAGAGGGCATAACTTCATGCTCATAGTCTGTTTGGGGGACAGGAGTAGTTGATAGAAATATTATGAACCATATAAGACAACGGTGAAGTCATAGTTTGGTTATAGGTACCTGAAAATGCGCAGGAAGAGAAATAAGACACTTGTAACATGTAGGGATAAATTGGGTAAAATAGCCTAAACTTCTTCGGGCCACAAATTTTAGCTCATAGATCAAATTTGAGAAAATGAACAGTCAATAGAAAGGTATTGAGAAGTAGAAAACATCCACCCACACATAAATTTGAATTGGGAAACACATTTTCTCAAAAAATAATAAATATATTTTTGTAGTAGTAAAAGAGTGGAAATTGCAACATGTAAATGTTGTAATTTTTCGCTCATAACTCATATAAAGGCATGAGTACAGTCGTTGGAAAGATGTTTTAGTGAGGAATTCATCTAAGTAATCATAATTTTGATTTGATGCAATATGTCTAACTCCATAAATTGATGAAGAAATAACATGTATTATAATGGATGGAATGTTTTATGCTATGCATGTTTCTAACAGTAATTATTACATGCACATTTCTTGCAGAATTAGAGGTACATGAAAGCAACTTTGGTTCTTATATGAGCAATGAAGTTATGGAATATGGTCAAGGATATTATATCCATGAGGAAGAGTTCATAGGTATGCATGTTAGTATGGGGAATGTTGAGACAAAGTCAAATGGAACAAGGGATAGGCAGGAGCCTGTCACTATGATAAGTCTACATAGAGAAGTGCAGAGCTATAGAGTTGATAATGAAAGGATTATGAAGACTCAAGAAGACATACTTTTAATCTTAAACATGTTTCATAAAAAATTCAACAAGGATTATGGCACTGAGCAAGAAGCTAGTGCTATACAAGTGTCAGCATCAATATCGCATAGAAAAAGGGATGATCATGGAAATGATAGGAAGTCAATAAGCATGAGCAGAAACCATCATTCACCAAATAAATCCATTAGAATAACTCATGCAAGTTCTAGACCAGGGAGCCACCCAAGTGTGTCTCTTGTTCAAAGGAAAAGGAGAAGGCCCTAAGCATACATCTTGTAAGGTGAACTCGGGAATATCAAACCACCTACTTTCAATGGTGAGCACGAGAAAGGAGAAGAGGCTAAGTCTTGGCTATTGGAAATGAAGAAATATTTCCAGCTGCATGATTACCCTTCTTGAGTAGAAGCTATAATTTCCACCTACCATTTGCAAGGAAAGGAAGCCATGTGGTGGGATCAACTTAAGCAAGCCAAGAACCTTGATGAGAAGAGGATCTCATGGAAGCAGTTCAAAGGATATTTCCAAGAGAAATATTTGTCTTATAATTACTGTGAAATAAAGATGAAAGATCTCTTTGAACTCAAGTTGGGAACCATGACAATGGAGGAATATGAGAAGAGGTTCTTTGAACTGTTGAAGTATGTAGACTTCATCAAATATGACAAGGTAAAAATCCAAAGGTTTCTAAGTGGGTTACCCTCCTTCTACAGTTTCAAGATACAATATGGTAACACCAAGACTTTGGAGGAGACCATAAGGAGAACAAGGAATATTTATGAGCATAGCAAAGGAATTCCAGTGTTCTAAAAGGCTTGGAATAACTCCCTTTTTCAAAGGCAGAAAGGTTTTAAGCCACCCTTTTTCAGGAATAACTCCCAAGAAAATCAGCAAGGTCAAGCAACCCAAAATGAGCAAAAGAATGCATATCCATTTGGGAAAAGGCCAAGGAAACATCTTGTTCAATGTTGGGGATGTGAGGGAAATCACTTATATAGGGACTACCCTCACAAAGGAGAAAGAATGATAATTGTTCACAACATTCAAGAATTTGAAACAATGGAATATATGGGAGGAAGCATACCAAGAAATTATGTATCCTTGGACAACAATCAAGTTGAATATCAATCCCCCATGATCAAAGTGGAAGTTAAGATTGACAACCAACCCATAGAAATTTTGATTGATTTTGGAGCTAGCCATAGTTACATAAATTCTAGCATTGTTGAAAGATTTCACTTGCAAAGAAGTAAGCATAATAAATCTTGGTTAGTTCAATTAGCCACAAGGGCTAAGAGGAATATCAATGACTTGGTTTAATATTGTCTGGTAGACATGAATGGA
>ML828182.1:67219-78275 GCA_009831015.1 Picea engelmannii | reverse complement strand
GGTTTTCATAGAAGACCTTAGAGCGGCCAACGGAGTTGTTAAACTCGTCAGGGTGGTCCATTCCAAACGGCTTGGGTTATTTAGACAACCCCGGACCGGTTCCACTCTCCCAGTTGACGGACGGTCAATTTCGCCCGTCAACAGGCACTTCACACTATATTTGTGCAGGGAATAGGTACTAGTATTTACTATTATAGGGTATGTCTATGTTATGAATTAAATCCTAATCTAATAATTCCTCAATGTGATTGCAAACTTGAAATAATGATAGCAAGCAAATCTTATTCTATAGTGACAATGAAAAATGAAATATCATGAAAGTAAAATAACACAATGAACAAATTCCCATATAGTGAATTGATAACCTTAATTGTTGAGTCTAATATGTGGCTACTATATGAAGTCAATCTAGGTAAACAAGAAATTTCACACATTATCCCCAACTCTGGGAAAAAAAAAAAAATTTATCTATATAGTGTTCATACATTTAAATCAACAAAAGATCATATTCATACATTTTAAATCAATAAAAGACTGTGCATACAACACTATATTTCAGAAGATATGTAATATAGATTTTAACCTATATTAGAAATGAAAATATATATAAACAGGGAAAATAGATGGCATCTTGGTACCTCCTCGAGCAGGCCTTGACTCCTTATTTCCAGTTGCATTTACTAAACTAGGAAATGATGCTACAATACTTCAAACATTTCGGCACAAACCCTCTCTTTTCATTAATAAAAAGACCATTATTATAGTTCCATCTCTTGATTCCTACATGATTTAATCCATAACTAGTTGGTATGGAGTCATTCTCCTTACAATTATAGAAGAATGGCTTATGTCATTTTAGGAACAAGAAAACAAACACATAACTAAGTCTAAAACTACCAGCAAATACATAAAATGTGATTCTCCTACTTCTCTAGAATTCAGAGAAATTAATTGGAACCATCCACTCCTCAACATGTTAGGTTAGGCTTGTAAGAATGCCCTCCTCCTCATTATTTTGGTTGAGAAGAAGGATCCGAACAGTTTCCAATACTCACTCCAATTCATAGGGGAGTGGAATCTAGTTGCAATCGACCCACAATATGAACTAGAGGGAGTGCTCATATCTCTCACATGATGCTAGATGTCGGGATCAACAAACAAAGAGAAAGATCCCTCGTGTAGATCACTCTCAAGAATTTCGTAAAGCATGTATATAGTTATGTTATGTCTTCAATTAGTTCATAATCGTTCTAGAAATTAGTTGGGGTATTGATAACATCCCGATAATTAGTTGGAGTATTGATCTATTCACATATCTCTTTCTTATCCTATCGCATTATTCCTTATCAACCATAAATGAGTTAGGAACCCATTTATTCACCTCCAAAAGGAAACCTGCACTCATGCACATTTCTTAGCACACATTAAGAAGTCTTAACATATAACAAGATGTAAATAACAAATTAAACATAACCTATAATCACAATTATAGATAAGAAAATGACTAGAAAGCAATCAACATATCTAAGAGCCAATTATTGATAGATAACCATTTTGTACCCAATAGGTGTGTTAAGGTAGGCAAAAGGACGGTTTTAGACAGTTAAAAATATACCATATGAGAGACTCATCAATAGGAAACATGGTAAGCTTTGGTTTTCACAACAGAACTATGTGGAGAAGATACTTGTGAGATTTGGTATGAATAATGTGAAATCAATCAATATCCCTTTGGCTTCCTATTCTAAGCTTTCTTCAAGTTTATATGTCCTAGTAGTAAAGAAGAAAATGATTGTATGTCTCATGTATTGTATGCTAGTGCAGAAGGAAGTTTAATGTATGTGATGGTATATACAAGACCATATATTTTACACGCAATTGGTGTTGTCATTAGATACATGGAAAATCCAAGTAGAGAGCATTGAGCAACAATGAAATAGGTAGAGAGCATTGGGCAAGTTGATTCAGATTTTGTCTAGGTGATTTGGAAAAAATGAGATCTACTTTATCTTTACCCTTTGAGAATGACCTATTTGTTGGGTGTCAAAGCTTCAAAACAAAATTGTTGTATCCACTATTGAGGAAGAATATATACTTTCCTCACATGCATGTAAGGAGGCAATTAGGTTAAAGGGTCTATTGGGTGAGTTTGGAAAAGTGCAGGATAAGGTGAATGTGTTATGTGACACTCAAAGTGCTATCCATTTGGCTATCAATCAAGCTTATCACACTTATCACAGTAAGACCAAGCATATTGTTGTTAAATACCATTTTGTGAGATAGGTTACTAATTGAGGTGGAGTATCTCTTATGAAATTACATACTCGAGAAAATTGTGTAGACATGTTCACATTTAACTAATACTATTAAAGAATCTTGAGGTGGTGTTTGGATTCTCTTGGCTTGCAAAAAAGGTGATAAATGGATTTGGACAAGGTATCAGGTAAATTGTTGTCAAGGTGGAGATTGTTGGAATTGTGACAACAATCAAAATCAATGAATGGTGGTGGTTCATGTAACTATTGAGTTCTTGAACTAGTGGTAGTTCTTGTAACCGTGGCAGTTATGTTGAAGAAGACATTTGACAAGTTTTGTGAGTCCGTTGTGCCAAGATTATTGTAATCTTTACATATGAGCAATAAGAATACCGATACCTTGCTACCATGTAAATTTGTGTTCCATTGAATGTGATATATGTTATCTTTTACCTTTTCAGTTATTTCTTTGCAATTAATTTGTGTTGCATATCTTTAGTGCTCAGGTTTCCAACAAGTTTCACAGATTTGTGTTTGTACTAGCATAGATCCATCTTAACTCATATTCTAAGAAGAGTCCATAGGGATCAACCCCTTCATTTTTCACTCTAAAAGGGGTTAGAGCCGACATATACAATTTTTCATTTACTTAATTTTTTTATTATTATTCAAGAGTCACACATGTCACATCCACCTTGAATTTAGGCACAAAATGACCTAATACTGGGTTGTAGAATGGGCCTATGAGGGCAATCATCCATAAGGTCAACACCCATTTGGAGTCAGCGCCATATTTGTGTAGTGAACCGTCACAGTGACTGCATCACGAATCCTACAGCAAGATGAGGCTCGCCGAACTCACGCTTGCAAAAGATCTCTTTGGAGTGATGTTAGCATGTAAATCCATTGAGGTATGTTAGCTGTAAATCAATGACTCTGGGATGTTTGAGCTTGTGAGAACATCCTTATTATGAGATTTCACTAAAATTAAGCTACATGTATTAAGGACATCCTTCGTCAGTAAAATTAATGCATCCAACTTCATCTAAAATAATGAGAGCATGAGAAGATGAGAGATACTTTGAGCTTTCCTTTACCTTCATTAGTGCAGGTATTTCTTGATTAGATTGAATCAAGCCCTTTAGAAGGTCGCTCTGCAAAGTAGTTAAAGAATTTTCTCTTATATATCAAATAAGAGGCAAGATCGTTTGTAATTTGATTTCTAACAGTTAAAGAATTCTTTTAATAGGGTGGTTTTGCCAACCCCACCCAGACCCACAATTCCTACAACTCTAGCCTTCCCGCTTTCTAGCTGCCATGGCACTGTGGTTTCTGTTAGCGTAAATTCTTGCAAGATGGTGTTTTCTTCTGGTCTCGGGCCCCTGGTGTAAATGTATAGAAGTGGGGTTTGAAAACCGGTCAAGCGTGTTTTATTCAAAGGCCGCAGCCATGAGCGTCGAGCGCAGCCCACAGAGCGAGCCTATTTTCGGCCTAAAAATCAAGCGAGCGGGCACTTTGTCTTTCAATGGTGAGAATCCACAGAGGGGGCAGATCGACGACCATCGGGTAGGTTTGGGTCACAGAGTTGCACAGAGTCAAGCGCTTGAGCTCATCTCCTATGGCCAAACTCACGAAGCGATCAAGCCATTTCGGCTATCGGGACTTCAGGAGAACAGAGGGTCTCCTCCTTCCACTGCATTTCAAATCCCCGAAGCCCGAAACGCCGAAAAGAACCAGGACCGTTGATCAAGAGATGATCTAGGCCGTCCATCCAATGGGACACGTGTTGCGCGATCAAGCCATTCCGGCTATCGAGACTTCGGGAGAACAGAGGGTCTCCTCCTTCCACTGCATTTCAGAACCCCGAAGCCCGAAACGCTGAAATCCCGAAAGCGCCTTTGAAGATAGGCACAGGGTCACAACCCGTGGTCACTTGGGGTGATAGAAAGAGCTATGCAAATGGCCAAAGTGCTGGGTTTAGCGACAGAAGGGATTGTTGTGTTCTCCAGGTACCATTTCAACTCAGCCTCGATCTTGGTCCCTGCTAAAAGTAAATGAAGGTGGGGGAAGGTAGTTGAAACCTCGGCTCACTCATTAAATGTAAAGCATGAAGGTCCCATCAGGTAGTCTGCCCGAGATAGTCATGTATGTTGGCTTTCTTCAAAGAAGCCATGCCGAGTCCTCGTCTGACCAGAGGAGTCTGCACACGCTATTTTAGCCTTTAATGTTTCAGCTACCCCCCTACAAAGGCCATGCAAAGTTAAGGTGACGTCTGACGAAGGAGTTCGGGCCAGATTTGACTGAAGAGACGCCACACCCTAGGAGTTTTGAGACGCCTCTGTTGGGCGAATGTTTAAGAGTATATTTACTCAGTTTTTTGTATTTTGGTGGTATCGATGGTTGAGCTAGGCTCTCGACTGTAAATTTTTGATGAAACATTGGTTGCTCTAGTTATGTATTGGCACTTGAGACTTCTTGCCTTATGAATGTTAGCTTATTTCCATCTCTCTGTTTACACTATGTTAGAACTGCTCGGAATTGGAGGATCCAGTCGAGTTGCACCATTATAGGATGATGTATGTTGGATCACTGTAATAGTTGTGTGGTTTCTAATCAGTTCTTGTATTTTCTCAACATTGAATGACTTGGAATTGGAAGATCCAGTCAAGTCACCTTTCAGTTCCCTGAAACTCTGAACCAAGAGGATTTTGTGTTCTGAGTTTTTCCTCTTCATGTTGTCGAAGGGCTTGATGCCCAAGGCAGTCTTGCTCCCTCCTCTTACCAAGTCTTCCATCTGCTCATTTTATAATCAACTCACTGACTGAAGTTAGATCAAGACCTCTTCTGTTGTTACATACCACGCCCAGTTTTCTGAGTTAGGGCGATATCTTCCTGGGCCTCTATCCATCTGATCACCCCATTAAATTATTCGTGACATAGACTGATGGGCGTTGGGCTCTGCTCCTACCGACGCTATCAGTTTCAAAATCTTTTAATTTTTCTTTCGGAGCCTTTTGGATATTAGGACACATGCAGGGTTCTTACAGGGGCAAGGTTGCAGAGACCGCCTCAAGGCACTGCAAGGCACTTGTCTTCACATTAAAACAATGAATGAAACCAAAAATGAACAGTGGTTGAGCACCGCAGGGTCATTTTCATCTACAAAAGTAGAACTAAGGATCTCAAAAAAATAATACAAGGACTGAGTAAACTGAAGGAGGCATGAACAGGAAGAAGAATTTATGAACAGTTGAGTGATATGTAATCTAAGTTTTGCTTGATGTTTATCATTAACCCTAATTAGAAACAAATAAAGCTGTGTATATCCATGGTCGATCTGCATCCGTTTGAAGTTTTAATCATATTTAATTCCCCGAGTTGTCTTGCCCTTAGAGAACTTTTGTTCCACAGCAAGCCATAGAATACTGGGAACTAATTGAACCCAGAACCTATGCATTTTTGGTTTTCCAGGTTGTCGGTATCTAACTTTACTTTCGTGTATTCATTATAACTATGACGATACATGAATTTCACTGGCTTTTGCTCTAATGTTTTCTTCTGATCTAGAATATTTGTTTATTGTCAATTATTTTCCGAAGAGAAAAGAGATTTTATTGATCTTATTACAAGAGTTCTTATTGCTACCTGGCCATACGAAGTTCGTCTTCACAATTTTCATTCCCTTTCAAAATGAAACACAGACCAATAATAAATGGCGATAAGTCAAACTCTTTCACTGGGCAGAAATGCCTACATAAAGTGCCATCTATCTATCAATCCAACAAATTTACAGGGAGGGGCGGGGTTCTCGCCTGTTATACGTCTCTGGGTCGAAACCTTTAACTTCTGCAGCTTCAGAGATAGCATTCTTCCATTTTTCAAATGGTGCTGGAGCCTTATCGTGGTCGACCATCAAATGTCTTTTCTCTTCGAACACGCAGAGAGATCGAGCATAGACTCCATTTTTACCCGCGTCCAGCGAAGCTCTGAAGGCTTGTCTCGGTAGAAAACCGGGATAATGGTGGACCTCGACTTCGACATATACTCCAGTTCCATCATCAGTACGAGCTCATCCAGACACCATTGTGAATCTGCATATCCAGGAGAGAAATTTGCTATATGGACAGAGGCTGTTCGAATGGCACTTTTAATTTGTGCAGTTATGTTCTCTCTCTCTTGCAATTCCTCCTGCTCTAAAAATACTCGCAATTCATGTTGGCTAAGGCATTGGTAGAGATCGGTGCCCAAGCTTCTCTTCACATCGGGGCAACGGTGGTTAATGAAGACATAGAAGCCATTGTTGTCGTAGTCGCCATGTGCAGGATGTCGAGGAGGATGCCAGCGGATACGCAATAACAAAGAAGTAAGATTGAAGATGTGTTGCAGAGATTGGTCCTGCGCGCTCAACCTCAATATATTCGTCCTCATCGTCTGGATGACCTCACAATTTCGAAGTACCTACCAGCTGCGCCTCGGATACTCTCTTTCCAGTATCTTGATACTTCGCCCATCGATTCAAAACAAACAGCACTAATATCGGATTGGTTTTTTAGTACGAAATTTATTAGCCTTTTCTCTTACTATAAAACTGGTTTTTTAATGGATCGATGGAATAAATTGAACGGTGGAAGCAAGAAGTTCGTGGCAATTTCTTCATCACTGCATTTCCGACTCTTGCCACCAGTCAGATATCACGGATCGATTAAACGTTTTGTTGTTATGCACCCACCAGGAAGAGGGCATCCACCGACATATCGCCCCACCATCATGCGTGGTACGCATGAGAGAGTTGCGTAGGGAAGTTTCATTTTATTTTAAGAGACCAGATTGCGACAAAACGTTTAGTTGTTCGATTACAGTTGGCATAGATGGATATAAATAAATGTTATGTCAGTTTTATGTTAGGTTATGAAAAACTTTAATAAGTGGTTTCTGAAAGTCCCAAGGATTTGATATATTTTTATCATTATGCATTGGTATTTATGGATACATATAAATGTTATGAATTCATTAAAATTTTAGTAAATGGTTTTTTATTAAGATAAAAAGTAACATATTTTTATTATTACTTTTATATATATTATTCTTAATGCAAGTATTTTAAGTTTTAAAAGTTAGCTATAAAATAGGTAGTTTTTGCTTTAGTTTTACTTTTATGTATATTATTCTTAATGCATGTATTTTAAGTTATAAAAGTTAGTTGTAAAATAGGTAGTTTTTGCTTTAGTTTGTTAAAAATATCAATATAAATAAAAATTCAAAAATTCACATTGATGTAGCTTTTAATTTGGGAAGGTGTGGTGAACGAAGGTGGACGGGCGTGAACAATCCGTTGTTGGTGTTGATTAAGATTCCTGGTGTTTGTCTTGAAGCCTCGGGAGAAGCTCAGAGGAGGGACCACCGACGCCTGAGGTCGCGGGCTTTTTAATTTTGGGAACAGCAGGGAAAGTGTACTGACAGGGACTATAATTTCTGGAACAACAGGGAAAGTGCACCGACAGCAAGGAACAATCGGGAAGATCAAGGAACGAGGGAACAAGGATAACTACGGTTAGAGAACAGGGTTATCCAAGGGAACAAGGACAGTGACGGGAACAAAGATAGCAAGTGGGGGAACACTAAGGGCACAGTGGAGCAGTTTCCAATCCTTTGTCCCCAATAGACAGACATGTATTGTCCTGATCCTTAACCTTATTTTTGTGTTTCTTTTTGTCCCCTATGGTAATGGCAATACATTCAACACACATAAAAAAATGGGCAAGAGGTGCATGTATCTGGTGAAACAAACCATTTAGGTCAAGTGAAAATTGTCTCGTCAAAGAAAACAAGGAAGTGGGTTTGGGTCAATGCCAAACAATTTTGGGGTATTTTAAAACGTAGAGCTACTCGTTTAAAATGGGAGCAGACAAGGAAAAAATTGGCCCTTTGTAATAAACTGTCAAATAAGCCTCTTTTGCAAGGGGGTAGCAACAACAGGACTAAAGACAACAATGATTATGCATTGTACAGTCCCACATCCACGCCTCTCACCTGGTTTCATAACCTGTATGTGCAAGAGTTACTAAATGCCAAGAGGAGATTTGAGGTTTTGGAAGTCAAAGAGCATGAGAGAGACCTTAAAATCTAGCTATTGACAGTAGAAAATCGGGGCTTAGCAGAAAACAATAAAGTTTTAAAAGGTCAAGTGACATTGTTGCAAGAATCCCTTCTAGCAGCAAAGGCTGAATGGCAAGGCATGAAAGATGTCAGGCAAATCATGGAAGATTCTATGGTGCAAATTAGAGAGGAGATGAACTCTAAAACATCCAAAGTTGAAGGGAAAACAATTGAACAAGCAGACACCTAGGGAACGAAAGCAAGGGATGAAGAGAAAAGAAATCTTACAAAACATTCCAAAACTTGGACACAAATTCTTAGTAATTCTGCTAGTATGGAAAAAGAAACAAACATGCAGGGGGACGGCATGCAAGATAGAGAAATCAAAGAAAGACAAGTAAGAGCAGCAAACATAATTATCAAAGGCGTGAGAGAGTATGGAAAAAAGGAATGTACTCTCGATCTTGCAAGTGAATTTTTTTAGGACAAGTTGCTTTGGCAAGGTCGAATTTGTCAAGCATGGAGGGTGGGTAAACCCAGTGACAAGAGAGCTAAGCCCATAAAAGTCATCATGGCAAGCATACATGACAATCAAGTTATCCTAGGCAAGAAGCAACTCCTGAGGGGCTCTCGCTTTTTTCTAGATGAAGATTTAACTATTGGACAACAAGAGGAAAGAAGGGAAGAGATGTCAAAGGTTAGGACAGCAAGGGATGAGGGAAAAAGGGCATGGTTGTTCAAAGGAAAAGTTTTGATTGTCTTTTTCGGTCCTCATTCTAAAAAAGGAAAGAAAGGTGGTAGTCAAGAAGTGATAACAAATTTATTAGCAGGAAACTATGCAATAAGGCTAGTATGGATAGATAGGGGTGAAGACTCAACTTTGAGTCTTGTATGCCAAAACAAATAACAATCAGATTACACCTAGGTTTCCTTAACATTAGTTTGTTGGAACTGCAGAGGTTATCCTTGGAGGCAGGGACCTAGGTTAGGACCTATCGCGGAAGATAGGGACATAATTTGTCTATTGGAAACACATTAGCATAAAGGGTGCAAGACACCTCTGTTTGAATGGTATGTTAAGATGGCAGTGTGGAACAGGGCAGTTGAGAATGGTAAAGGACACGGGGGTATCATGGTCTTAGTGAGGAAAAAAAAAGTTCGTCTCATTCAACTAGAAAGAGAAGACTCAAATAAACAATTCATTTGGTTTAAAATATCAGAAAATGGTAACACAATCATAATTGCAGCATGTTATTTTGCCCCACAAGTTTCAAAAACTTACAAAAGTAGGGGGCTTGACCATAAAGACCCTTTGTAGCCTTAAAAAACAATATTGCAGCGTACTCTCAGCTAAGTGAAGTCCTTATAGTGGGGGATTTCAATGCTAGGACAACAAGTGAACAAACTAGTATTCTTCATTGCAAGGAAGACCGCAATCCCATTTGGCTTACAGAAGAAAGGAATCATCAATGGACAAGAGTTTCAGAGAAAAACAAAAGCTGCAACCCTTTTGGGGAGGAACTGCTTACTCTATGTGGGGCATTTGACTTAGTCATTTGTAATGGGTTGGCTAGATGGGTCAAATCGGGTAATTTCACCTGCAATACCTATAATGGAGAAAGTGTAGTAGACTATGCAATTTGTTCGCATGGCTTGTGTGAGAAAATGGAAGAAGTTTTGATTGGTGAACAATTGTGGGAGTTGAAATCTGATCATAGACCGATCTATTTAAGTTTCACTTGGGATGAACAACAACAAAGTGGGACAAAAGATCAGTGCATTCAACAGCCTCCTTCAAAGGGGCAAATTCTTTTGACTCAAAAAAATTGTAACACAATCCAGATAGCGCTAGAGAGGCTATTTAACAAGGAGAAAATTCCGTCCCAGGGCCTCCATAGTCTTGAGCTAACAAAGTTAATTCAAAGCGCAATTACAAAAGGCAAAAGAGAAAAAAATAGGAAATCTGAAACAAATTGTTTTCCGATTAATGCTTGGTTTGATGAGGAATGAAAAACAACAAAGAAAACTTTGAAAGAGTCAAGCAAGAAAGAAATAAACATAAAAGCCTACAAGCAAATTGTAACAAAGAAAAAAGTTGATTTCATGATCTCAAGGAGGGAGGAACTAATTTTCTTGGGGAAAAATAACCCCAAGTTATTTTGGAAGGAACTTCAAACGAGAAAGAAACAAATTGAAAATAATATCACAGCTTATCAATGGTTTGAATATGCAAAGCAGCTTTATGAGAAAGATCCTAAGGTTGACCTCCCTCCCTTGGTCAACACTGTAAATGTGTTGACCTACACAAAATAGATCTAGCTAAACAATGATACACACATTTTCAGAGAGAATTGGAAAAGAAGAAGGAGAGAAAGAATGGAAAGAATTCTCATTAACCGTTGTGAATAATGAATAATTTACACATGATATACTATGTATAACTCAATGAGTTCGACTTGAGGTGAACCAAGTCGCCATAGTGGTGGTCTAGAGTGATCTGGACACACACCAGCAGTTACGGGAGTGAACTGCCAACTATTCTAGTCTCTCAGTCAGTTATGGGAGTGAACTACCACCTAGTTGAGTTAACTAGTCAACTAGTCTTCAGTTAACTGACTGAACAGAAAGTATTGAGGAGTTAACTTAAGGAATCAAGGCTAATGCGCCACTTTGGTGATGATACCAAGGTAAGGTCGAATTAGCAT
>ML828182.1:46834-66918 GCA_009831015.1 Picea engelmannii | reverse complement strand
ATCCCAATGTTGCATGGTGATGATCCCAATGCAACATCTAAACTCAACTCAACTAGTCAAATTGAAGTGTGAACTGAAAGAGAATATTCTCCAGGTGGAATATTCTCTCCTAAAATATAGGAGACTGGATAATGACTAATAAACAAATAAAAAACCTTAGGAAAAAGAAATCCTAGGTGTGTGTGAAGTAACTCCAACACCCCCTCTGAACATCACTATGGTGAAAATAAAGATTGGGTCCCGACAATGAGGCCATGTTAGGTACCCAAGTACAAAAGATACACTGAAAATAAAGTGAGGAAAGAGAGAAAACCTCATGGGAAAACCCCCCCTCAAGGTACAATGTATGTAAAAAGAAGAACTACAGTTGTTAGGCAACTTTGTCCTTCACTCCAAGACGACCTTGCAGAGAATGGAATTTATGCTCAATGAAGGTCTTGGTGAAAATGTCGGTCGTCTATTCTGCTGAAGGACAGAACTGTAAGTCAATGATCCCCTCGTGTACTAAGTCCCGGATGTAGTGCATGTGGATCTCGATGTGCTTCATCTGCTACCTCTAAACTGGATCTCTACAGAACTTCAAAGTGCTCTGGTTGTCACACCAGATGACGATCGGCTGAGGACACTGAATGCCCAACTCAGTAAGAATATGTTGTAGCCACATAGCCTGAATGGTTATGTTAACTACCCCTCTGTACTCTGCCTCAGCTGAAGATAGAGCAATGGCAGCTTGCTTCTTGCTCAACCAACAAATAGGCCCAAAACCAAGACTGAGTGAGTAACCAGATGTGGACTTGCGATCAATGCTATCGCCATCCCAATCGGAATCAGTAAACCCAATGAGATCTAATGTAGAGTCGGTTGCATAATGAATCCCAAAGGTGATGGTGCCCTATACATATCGAAGGATACGATTTGCAACTTTCCAATGTAGCTCATGCGGCTCCTACATGAACCTGGAAACTGCGCCAACTGCATATGAGAGGTCTGGTCTAGAGTGTGTGAGATACAACAAGCTCCCCACTAGCTGTCTGTACAGTGTGTTGTCAACCAGTGGAGTCTCCCCACCATCCTCAAGTTTGACTCCTGATAGGAAAGGAGTCGGAGCAGACTTGCAGTCTTTCATGTGAAATCTCTCAAGGAGATCTCGTGCATACTTGTCTTGAGACAGTTTGATGCCTGATGCATCCTGACATGAAGAAGTGTAGCAGACCCATGTACGTCATCAAAAACCTGTCATGAAGAATCCTCTTGACTACAGCTATTGCTGAAGTTGAGCAACCAGTGATCAACAAATCATCGACATACATAACTAAAAGTAGAAGTGAATCAGTCGTCCTGAGCATGTATACATTCAGGTCTGATTTACAACGTACAAAGTTCTGTGACAATAGGTAGGAGTCCATCTTGGCATACCATTCCCTCGGAGCCTGCTTGAGGCCATAAAGTGACTTCTTCAGTTGACAGACCAAAGATGAGTCCTGCATAAATCCTTGGGGCTACTCCATGTAGATCTCCTCAGAGAGATCACCATGAAGAAATGCATTCTTCACGTCCATCTGATGGACTTCCCATCCCTTGGCTACCGCAATGGCAAGGGCCAATCGAATGGAATCCATATTCGCTACTGGAGTGAAGGTCTCATCATAGTCAATACCATGACTCTGCTGAAAGCCTTTGGTGACAAGCCTGGCTTTGTATTTGATGTGCTATTGGTTCTATAGACCCATCTGCATCTGACAAGTTTCCTCCCAGAAGGAAGGGGAACCAAATCCCAAGTCTGGTTCTCGAGGAGGGAGTTGTACCCCTCCTGCATGGCAGATTCCCAAAAGGAATTTCCAGCAGCCTCACCATAAGACTGTGGATCTGAAGACTGAACCAAGAAAATATGCCTAGAAGGCAATGGTTCAGTGGTAGTGAGTGCAATAGGAGGCTCCTCGAAATCAGTTCGAGTCCTCCTAGTATCGGTTGGATCACCAACGAGATCCCCTGCATCCTGAAGAGTAGTTTGTGCCCACTTGGGCCTCTGCTCTGGATCTGCAACTACATCTGGATGCTCTGACTTTGCATCTGACTGTACTGACTCTGAATCTGAATCATTTGAGTCCTCTGAATCAGAACTCTCGTCTGAAGAAGAGTCAGCATGTGCATGCTCATCATCTCAGACAAGTGGAAGAGTGAAGGTGTCTGCATGCGACTGTTGAGGTACATGCGAGACACTTTCCTCGAATTGGACACTACACTCAATGATGAGTTGGTCTGAGGAAAGATCAATAAGCCAATATCCCTTCACACCGTTGCGGTATCCAACAAAAATTCACTCAGCTCTCTGTGGATCAAGTGCCTTCCTCTTTTTAGAGGGAATCTGGTCCCATGCACATGAACCAAAAATGCGAAAGGGGGCCACTTTTGGTTTGAGGCCGCTCCAAGCCTTGTAGGGGGTCTTATCCTTGACTGATCTATGAGGAGATATGTTTTGGATTTATGTTGCACAGTTAAGTGCTTTGGCCCATAGTCTCTGTGGTAATGACTTTGCATGCAACATGCAAGATGCCATCTCCTTTAGAGATCTGTTTTTCCGCTCGGCTACTCCATTTTGTTGTGGAGTGTAGGGAACTGTATGTTGCAACTGAATCCCTGCCTCATGGAAAAGATTATGAATCTCATGATTCACATACTCTCCCCCGTTATCAGTTCAAAGGACTTTGATCTTCTTTCCAGACTGTGTCTCAACCAAAGCTTTGAAATCTTTGAGGTGTTGAAAAACCTCGGATTTTTGCCTGAGAAAGTAGATCCAAGTAAAACGTGAGAAGTCATCAACAAAAATCAGAACAAACCTCACTTTGTTGATCGATGGATGCAGAAAAGGACCCATGAGGTCACTGTGGATCAGATCTAAAGGTGCAGAAGCTCGCTGAGACTTTCCTTTATCGAATTTCTCTTGAGGGTGTTTTCCGAGAACACATCCCTCACATACTCCCTTGGAGAAATGGATGTCTGGTAGACCATTAACTAATCTATGCTTGCTAAGTTGTTGCATGTATCTGAAATTCAAATGTGCAAACCTTTCATGCCATATCCTACTACTTTCATCAGCATGAGTAAGCAGTAAAGCAGAATCAGGTTCAATGAATTCAGAAAATGCATACAATCTAGACTGATGATTTACCTCATTGGTAGCAACCTTGGAGTTGGTTTGCATTTCATAGATGTCCACGGCATTGGTGTGAATATGACTCTCTTTCTGGTGCCAGAATTCGTCATTTGATACACAGAGAGAAGGTTGACATAAATCTTGGGAACATGCAACACATTCTCGAAGCTTCCGTTGGTGAGTTCAATCCTTCCTTTGCCGGTGACTTCGAAGATCGGAGATGTATGGCTATTCAATAGGAGGACCTTTGCATGCATCCAAAGAAGAATAGACTACTTCTGAGGTAGCCATGTGATGTGATGCTCCTGAATCTATGATCCAAGCATTGAGAGAGGAGTTGATTGCAATCAAGGCATGGCTAGAATTGCCTTTCTTGGAATTCAGATCTTCTGGCTTCTTCTTCTTTGCACCCTCGGGGATGCGATCTCCAAGGTTGTTTTGCTGAAGTATCTGAGACATTAGATCTATTTTTTTTTCCATGCATGTAGATTCCGAATGGAATCCTTTGTGACAGTATGTGCATTTCTCTCCTTTTCTTCCCTTTTCTCCTTTGGATCCAGAGGCATCGGTGAAGGGTTTTTTGTACCCTTCCTTCTTCGTATGTGCATGAGAGTTCCTCTTATCTTTATCTTTATATTTATGATATTTGTGGCTTCCATCATGCACAGTGAGTGCATGCACCCTTGGGCCTTTGATTGTGCCCATGTTGATGAGCTTGGTTTTCTCTTGTGTCAGGGATTCGATAAAGTCCTCAAGAGAAGGCATCTTCCAGGTGGATCCAGAGGCGAATATGACAGTATGGAATGTGGATACGAATACAGAGAATTCAGGTCCAAGTTTGGAGAGAATGGTGAGAACCATTTGTTTCTCCTCCTTCGATTTATCAACCCCGCAAGCTTTGAGTTGCGACAGTAAATCCTTGAATTTTGTAAAGAAATATTGGATATTATCGAAGCTTTTTGGATCTAATGTGAGCAGCTCCACCTCCAGCATGTGTCCCCTCATCTCATCCTATTTTCCAAAGATCCCTTCCAATATGGTCCAGGCTTCATTGGGAGTCTTATAGGAAGATATATGAAAAAGGAGATCGGGAGAAATAAGACTGCAAATTGTTACGAGTGCCTCATCCATGCGATTTAAGTACTTGGATTTTTCTATGGCTGATGTCGGTTATGTATCTGTATTCACGGTTAACCTATACAACCCTCTAGATCGGAGATGTATGGCTATTTTCTCCTTCCATTCAAAATAGTTGTAAGGTGTAAGAATGAAGTCTTTTTGGAATTCCATCTTTCCGCTGTCTTCAATCTTCGGTACTTGCAAAAAAAATTGGTGTAGCTTTGCTTAGCACTCTGTTGGCTCTGATACCATGTAAATGTGTTGACCTACACAAAATATATCTAGCTAAACAATGATACACACATTTGCAGAGAGAATTGGAAAAGAAGAAGAAGGAGAGAAAGAATGGAAAGAATTCTCATTAACCATTTTGAATAATGAATAATTTACACATGATATGCTTTGTATAACTCAATGAGTTTGACTTGAGGTGAACCAATTTTCCATAGTGGTGGTATAGAGTGATCTGGACACACACCAGCAGTTACGGGAGTGAATTGCCACCTATTCTAGTCTCTCAGGCAATTACATGAGTGAACTGCCACCTAGTTGAGTTAACTAGTCAACTAGTCTTCAGTTAACTGACTGAACAGAAAGTATTAAGGAGTTAACTTAATGAATCAAGGCTAATGCGCCACTTTGGTGATGATACCAAGGTAAGGTCGAATTAGCATGGTGATGATCCCAATGTTGCATGGTGATGATCCCAATGCAACATCTAAACTCAACTCAACTAGTCAAACTGAAGTGTGAATTGAAGGAGAATATTCTCCAGCTGGAATATTCTCTCCTAAAATATAGGAGACTGGATAATGACTAATAAAAAAAAAAAAACCTTAGGAAAAAGAAATCCTAGGTGTGTGTGAAGTAACTCCAACAAACACTACTACTAAGCTCTTCATTGTGCAACAAATTGAGGTGGGTATCAAAAAGTTGGGGGTTGGAAAAGCAAAAGATTTAGTTGAATTCCAAGAAGAATATCTAAAATGGGGTTCAAAAATTATTGCACCTCACATTATGAAAATTTTCAACAACATCATTCAGCATGGATTCCCTACAGATTGGACAACGAGTCTAGCATTACCGCTTTTCAAGAGTGGGGATGTCAACAATCCCTCCAACTACAAGACTATAATGATAAACCCCTTGTTAGCAAAATTATTCGGAAGTATGCTAGAAAACAGAATCAGCATGTGGGTGGAAGAAAGAGACAAGCGCGCCAAAGGGAAAGCATCTTTCATACCTAAACACTCAATGATTGATCATAGTATAACTCTAAGGCACATCATTGAAAAAGTGTGGGAGAAAAAAGAGGAAGTTTTTTGTTTCTTTGTCGATTTCAAAAAATCTTTTGACACGGTCCCTAGAGAGAAGATTTGGCATAGAATGGAGGAACTTGGGGTTCCTATGCACCTTAGAGCAGTCATCCATAGGCTATATGAGGAGGTTAAAGTCAAAATCAAAAAGCCAGTTGGTATCTCCGAAAGTTTTAGGAGTTATATAGGGGTCAAGCAAGGGTGCCCATTGTCCCCTACCCTTTTTGGTTTATATATAGACAAACTTGAAGAGTGGTTAAACTTGCAGGAGGGTGATGGTGCTCTTTTGGGTGAGTTTGTGATAAGGCTTCTCTTGTATGAATATGACCTTATTTTGATTGCTAGATCTACTCCCGGGTTGCAAGAACACTTAATTTCCCTTGAGCACTTTTGTAGTACAGTGGAGATGCAAGTCAATACTAGCAAGACGAAAGTGGTAGTTTTCTCTAGCAAAAGAAAACAAAAGCATAATCAGCATAAGTTCTACTTTGAATGAAACACTCTTGATGAAGTGGCAGATTACAAATACCTCGGAATTGACTTCAACAAAAATCTAAGTTGGGAAGGTTGCAGAAAGAAAAGAACTTTGGGAGGTTGGAAAGCGTTCTATGCTTTCCAAAATAGGTGCAGAGAGGCATATCTATGGGATTGGAAGACTATGCAAACTCTTTTTGGGCTTTTAGTGATCTCGGTGGTTCTCTATGGTTGTGAAGTGTGGGCCAACAGTACATCTAACTTACAATGGAAGAAAATTGAGAAGATTCAAAAAAGCTTGATTACAAACAAGTTTAAAATTAAAAATTCAGTTCCTTATGATATCATGCTGAGTGAAATGGGGGTTTCTCCTATTGAAGCAATTTCTATGGTGCATCTCATAATATATCTAAAAAAAATTGAGCAAATGGAAGACAGTCGGTGGCCTAAGGTCATCTTCAAAAAGAAAGAAGACGTGGGTGCAGAAAAATATTAAATGGCTTAGTAAATGGGATATTCACTTGAACAGGTGCCCTACAAACAGTAAAGAGATAAAGGCTTTTGTTATTGATAGGTTCCACAAGTGATCCTGGGATAAAGGGCTAGGGAGAAAGAAAAAGTATTTCATTGAAGAGTTTAACCCCACTTACAAACACCATCAGAAAGCGTACATAGGGGCCAATATATCTTGGAGAGACAAAAATTGTATTGCCCAATTAATAACCAATTCTCATCAACTCCATTGTGAAACCGGGCATTGGAAAAGACCAAAGGAATCTTGGGAAGAAAGGGTGTGTATGTTATGCAACTCCAGAAAAGTGGAAACAAAAAAACATTTCATTTTAGAGTGTGAAGCTTTCAAAGACAAAAGGGACAATTATGTAAGTATCTTAACACCTAACTCTTGGAATAATTTATTCAACAAGGAGACAGTGAAGAAAGTGGGAGAGCTTATCATCAAGATGAACATGAAAAGGACTGAAATGCAGAAATCAATGTATGAGGTGGTCTGTCCCATAGGCTATTGTTAGCCTCGTGGATGTTAAATTTTCTTCTTCTTCTTCTTCTTCTTCTTTGCTCTATGAATTTTGAAGTTTGGAATCCTCTATTGACTTGTGTGTGGCAAACACTTAAGATGTGTCTATGTTCCCAAATAAAACCTTACTCGACTCAAAACAATAGAAAGAATATTGCAACTACGATAAATGCACGAGTGAAAATTTAGGTATGTTAAACAAAGGGTACTATGAACCCACACGATGGGAAAACAAAGGATTCCAGGGAGATCAAATTTAACCTATGGTTGCCTTATGTTAAATCATCATCCTTCCACCTTTTTTCCAAGTTATCACAACCCTTTTTCTAACAACAATCTCACATGTTCTTCCAAAAGAAAATTATGCTAAAAGGAGAGCACATATTTTGAGATATTTCTATGACTTTATCTTCCAACCTCACAAATATATCCTTTGTTGGATCTCCAGGGTTATTTTGAACAGACTTGTTGGCCATGACTATGGTTCTGTGACTTTCTTATTAAATGATTCTTGGATTCCCTGCAACTTTCTGTGACTTTCTTCTTAAATGATTATTGGATTCCCTACAACTTTCCAAAAATAACCCAAGAAAATCTACTCTGATATCAATATGATTTGTAAACTCCTATGGATAATCCATTGGATAGTTCATCACAATAGATCTAATAAAATACTAAAATATTTACTGTGAAGGTGAATTTTCTTTAGATCTCAGGTTCTTTATTTATTGTTTTTCTTCTTAAAATGTGTGAAATAACTAAAACGAAAAAATAGAGAACATAAATAAATATTCACACACCATCCACAAATAAACACAAGATATAACCAGAGAAACCCAATACGGGAGAAAACCCAGATAGAAGGTGAAGTCGCTATGCTCTCTATTCTTCAAATGCAAGTACAAAGAAATGTGCACTCTCAATCAAGTTTTCCTTAACAGTGTGGCTTATATGGTTGCTATAAAATCTCTCCTCCTCTATTATTCTCTCAAAATACCACTCCCAGGTGCTTTGCTCAATTATGGAACAAAAATAATGCTAAATAATGGAACCCCTTCTCCTCCTAGTGGCCCAGTATTTAACATTTCCCGATAGCCATCTAGGGGTAGGGTTTTGACTTCCTCAACCCTCAATTGTGCTAAGGTTTTGCACCTTATAGAATAATTTTGAAATTACATATGTGGCTAACCCTATATGGGTGAGTAATGGGGGTTGGCGTGGCATCCACTCGTACCATGGTGGTTAACACAGTAGGTCAACTTGCATGAGGCATAACTTTTGCATTCGAGTTCTAATTGATGTGATTTTTGCACCATTGGAAAGGCATCAATGTGTAGATTAGTATCAGTGAGTTTGAAATAAATTTGAGAAATTTTTGACCCTAAGAAAGTCCATTTTATGCCTCAAAATGGCTCTGGAAGGTTTCAAACACCAATTTTCCAAAGTGGAACTTTCCATTAAAATGACCCTGCAAGATGATTCCTCTAATTTTTTTCAATCTAAAAGCATGGATATAGATGAAAATTAATATAATGATCCAAACCAGATCAGGTTCTCTCACAGAGATCCTCATATAAGAATATATAATCAAGGACATGGTTTCCACATCAAATCCAACTAGAAAACTCATGAAATTCAGACTATAAAGCGAGGGGGGGAAGGAAAGTGATGCACGATAAAGAGGATCATATTGAATTAAATGTAATATGTGTCCTATTATGATGCATTTCATCAACTTGGGCATCAAAGGGATTTGAAATTAATATAAAAAACCTTGAAAGTGTCAAAATGAACTGTACCTTGAACCCTAAACTGTTACAAACCCTTACTTATTACATATGGGTGCATAATCCTTCATCATTTAGAGTAGTGCAAGAATCGTTTACTCTTTGTACAAAAATATTTCCACAAAACTTTATAAATGGAGTGCTTCATTACTATCACAAATTTCTCAAAATAGTCAAACATCCATACCAACAAAATATTTGTGGGCTATAGTTAAACATCCATCTTTTGATTTAAGATGGAATATTCATGGGCTATGCTGATAGGTGGATGAGCTTCATGGAACATTTTGACACCTTCTAGATGTTGAGGTTCAATCTACGATTGATTTCATCCCTATAGAGCAATGAATTTGCTGTAGAAACTTGTCTTGTAATCAAGTTGCAGAACTGTATTATGAGTTGCTACAAAATTGGGAGATTTTATAGCTACTCATTACAATAATAGTTAATTAAATCATTATGCACAAATAAGAATGGAATTAATTATAAAAATAAACAATTTACCTTTAACCTTCTTCAATGCACATATTTTGTAGTTGATTATGTTTTTATGGAAAAAAGGAGTAAAATGGGATATAACAGAGGTATAGATATAGGATTTTGGATGGAAGTATAAGACAAAATTGTGACAAAATGAGTATGTTTTGAGGACTCAACACATCCCCCACACGAAATATGTTCCATGTCCTCATGGAACCAAAATGACTCTCTTCTTCCTCCAGCAAAATTTTAAAATTTATGACCCTTTCCTCCTTAGGTTTTGTCTGAAGCATCTATCAAAATATTCAAGCATGAGGCTTGAGCTTGACTCCTTGCTTTATCCAGCTTGGTCCTTAATATTCTAATCTTGATTATGTTCAACCTGCTCTACATGTACCATTTTTTGGCTTTGGTTGCCAACAACTTCTTCTAAGATTTCAATTTCTCTTTATCTTTTTGCACTTGGGAAATACTCGCTTTCAAGGATGGATTTTTTAATTTGATATGATTGTCAAGGAATGTTAGCTCCTTGAGTTATTCCTTTAACTTTCTGATTTTTCCAACTCGTCTCTCTTTCAAAGAAGTGACAATAGGTTCAATTATTGGTTCTTTGTCAATCTCAGTGGCATCATGGAATTCATAATTAGTCTCAAACTAGTTAAATTCTCTATATAATTCCTTTGAGTCATAAGTTGGAAATTTAAAACTAGGGGATGGACTAAGAGATAAATTAGACCCTGAGATTTTTGTTTGGAGTTGTATTATTCATGCTATTTGGTTTCTCTTGGTTATATTCTTCAAGTTCAATAATCTCCTTGTCTTGAGCTTGGCTTCTATCATGCTTTTATGTAGCTAATTATTTTGTCATACTCTTGGTTGTTCTGCACGTGATGGCCTTTATCTTCCTTTTTTTGTTCTGGATTTCTTATGCTTTTCCTCCTTATTCACGAGACCTTGAATTCTCATCTCCTATCTTCAATTTTCTACTATGTACTTTATTAAATACCTTTGATTTGCTACCTCGAGGTCTTCCTCTTGAGTTTTGAGGTTCAAGGTTTGAAACCTTGACCTCTTCTTCTACCTTCTGCTTTATGTTTGGTTTCTTCACTATCTTAGGTTATGTGACCTCCTTGAATTATGTAGCCTTCTCTGACTCTACATGCTCCAATTTTTCATTTTCTGGTTCTTTGTTTTCTAACTCAGATACTTTAGGACTTTCATGTTATATTTCCAACCTTTCCAACTTGGAAATCCTCGTTTTTGTACCTAAGACTCTGTTCTCAACTCTTTTTCACTTTGACCCGGTTGTCACATGTTGTTCTAAGGCTTCAATATAATGGTCATGAACTAGGAACTGATCCCAATTATCGTTCTTCTCCTGCATTCTAGACTCCACCAACATTTTAATCAACCCAAAATGAAACATGCTACCTTCTACAACCTTGGGTTTACACTGTATTGTGGAAGCCATTTTCTTCAAACTATTCATCAAATAGAAAGGCATATCCAACTCATGTCCTTTTATAAAAATTCATGAGTAATATGAGATGGTAATAAACTACTAACCAATACCTTCCTTCATAGGTTATGTATTTTTGTAAGATGAACAAGATGTCACGTCGTTTGTTTTTAATGCAAAGGTAGGAAAACTTTTTTTCCAATCTGCTGCTCATTCTATATTTTTGAGGAAATCCTTCCAGATTTCACCTTGGATTCTCTTATTTTTGAACTAGGGTTTTCCACCTTGAGGCAACTCTATCACCTATGAGATGAATGCCTCAATCAATTGGATCTCAAGATCACAAACTCGAGCTTTTGTGCCATCAAATGTTCTCACAAAATCCTTAGTCACTTGTTTATCATGCCCTCGAAACTTATGTAGAAAGGGAAACCAACCATGCTTTTGGAAACTCCTCATACACTTCGGGTATGCCTCCAAAAACTCAATCTCATTCGACACCCATATCACCACAGGTCCCATACTTCAAATTATGCAGATCTAGGTGGCAATTCCTAACAAAATCAAACTCTTGTCACGGGGTAAGATAGGAAACAGAAGGAGAAAGGTGGATTTTACAAATAAGATGGATATTTTGGGCAATTTTGGCGAGGACAGAGTTCATGATTCAAAATCATGCAAAGCGTCATGTTGTTTTTTTTTATATTATTGTAGTTCGTGGCGACACCTCTTCATGATTGGATCGACTTGTCAGTCCAATCAATCCAATCAATCACTCTTGAATATAATGCATGCCGAAAATAAATTTTCATCATCCATATTAGAATTTTGTATAGAGTGTTTCGATATGATCAATTGTTTGGTTAAGCTAAGTTCTCAAAGGCGTATCATAGAATTCGTAAAACTAATAGAGTAAACTTAGGAAAACAAAGTATGCATTATTTGTGGTTCGGGTCTTTGTCCATCTTATACATAATCCATAAATCTAATTGCACGAATGATTTAATAAAACTATTACCTCTTTGATTTTACCTATAGCCCAAAAACATTGTCACCTCTGGAACTGAATTTGAAGCATGATTGAATGTAAAGTGTTGGCTCTACTAGTAGGAATAATGATTGAATTGCTGCATATTTCAAGAGAAAGTTTGGGTACTCAAGATTAATATTGATGAAGAATGAATCCTGAAGAAGAAAAAGATTTGATGTTGATATTGAAGAAGATATAATGTTGCTACTGAAGAAGAAGTTGTTGTTGATGTTGATATTGAAGAAGATCTAGTGTTGCTACTGAAGAAAAATTTGATGTTGATGAAGAAGTTGGTGTTTTTGTTGTTGAATAAGATGTCGATGTTGATGAAGAAATTGATCAAAGTCTTCTAAATTTGTTGCCAACAAAGTTTCCATAATTGAATTTCATGACAAATTGCATGAAGTTAACAATTCATATTATTCTCGTGCTTGTAGGATGATGAAATGAATTAGTGTCCAACAATTGCTTGAAGAACAACTACATGTAACTTTTAGTAGCTACAAAAAGTGCCTATGGCTGCAGAAAAATTTGCAATTGTAGGAACTGATTTTTTCAATATAACCTTTCTACCCATAACTTATGAAATCCTGAACTGTAATGCTTGGTAAAAAGATCCATCTTGTTGCAATGATAAAATTCTGGAACTAAGAAGAAAAAACCATACTATCTGGTCACTGTTGCTAAAATTATTTTTAAGAAAATCATGAAAAATCTAAAAACCTTTTTTTTATTTTGTAATGAAAAGAAACAATATTTCTGACTAATACTACAAAATTGAATCTCAGCATGCTTCCAATAACTTATTGCTAAGAAATCAAGTGTTAAAAAAAATGTTGAATAGGAGTTGAAGATGTCATGTTGTTTATTTGAAGAATTCTTAGAATTTTTTCTGCCAAATTTATGGTTTTCAAATAGAACTCTTGCATAGTTGCACTAGTAAACTGGCTTTCACAAAATATGCTTATTTTTTTCTTTACTTTTTATGTCATTTTTATTATTATTTTTTATACATTTTTTTTAGAATAGAAAAAGAAAAGATTATACCGAGATAAGAGTAGGGGAAGAACTTCCCTTACTCACCATCTCCAACTATGGCCGATGAAACAAATTATGGAAAAAATATTCTATGTTAGTAGGCTTCTAATATAACCTTAATATGTGCCCATTTACTAGAAAACAAATTCCCTCCTCATCAACGGTTTCAATTTGACTGATCCATTATCAAAGGTTGTCTCTATCTCATATGGCCCTAACCAACAAGTACTGAGATTTCCTTTAAAGTTTTTAAATCTAGAATAAAATAAGACAACCCGGTCACTTGGTTTGAATTTCCTCTTCCTGTTAAATTTGTCATGCCATCTCAATCTTTGTTGTTGGATGATGGTAGCATGTTGAATTGTTGCTCAAGGGGATCCAACAATGTTGTCAGCTCTCTGGGAGTGTATGATACTCAAATTACTTTGTTGTCCACTTCTAGTATCCCATAAGTATGTGTTGTACCAACTCATTCAGTACTGGGACCCTGACTAGGACTGCTTTGTCATCCAAGGTAAAGTTTTGCAACTAGACATAGACGACGTGTAGTTCTATACTAGATTATCCTGGAGGGGTATACCATGGCGAGTAGACTATTCACCAGGTGGAGACGAGTGTTCTATCATGAAATTCATTGAGGAGTATTGTCAGTATGGTTCTCACAAGATGAGTAACAAGATCCCAAATCAAGATATTGTAGATCTATCGCTCAAGACTATCCTTTTTTTTATTACTCATGTCACGAGATCAACAAACCCTCGTTTAGAATCCAAGACCAATATGTAGGTGGCCCTGGTGTTTGGAGCCAACCATCTTCAACTGGTGTGAGGAAGTTCTTGCCAATATGAAAACCCAACTATCCCGTTGTAAAAGAGGAAAGAAAAAATAGTTCGGGTATGGCTCCCTCTTAGTGACCATCTCCATGGAATGGGTGCCTCAACTGAGGCCTCAGATAGTGATGGGTGAGCCAGCGCCCTCAAACCAATGAATGATGTTGTGGGAAGAGAACATGGGGAAAGTACAAGGGCAGAATCATCCAGATTGGTATGGGGTGGGATTCCACATTCGATGGCACCAACAGATTGTCATAATTGATGATTTCCTTTATGCGGGGATTGACTCCGATGGGATATGGAGCTTCTTCTCCCCCCAGAAGAGGCATGGGACCCCATGGGTAAGTGTGCTTTTGGTTTTTTTCATATTTCCATTTTATTTTTTATTTTTTGGCATATATGGTATTTTTGGTGGGTGTATAGTGATACAGTTTCGTGTTTTATAGGTGTAGGGCTAGAGCGTCCAGAGGGATGGGGATGAGAAAAATTCTATATCAATGATGAGGAGTCATAGGGAGGTGGTGTTAGTGAATAATTGTTTCGAGTGCATCACAACCTGGAGGGAATGACCATGGGGGTCCCCCCCCCCCCATACTGGAGGATGAGATGCCACCATACATGTAGCGACATGTAGAGGGTTTTTCTTACCCCTTTCGTCGACTTCTCTTAAAGTTGGCTCGAGCTATCTTGTTCTACCATGGTGGTTAGCATGAGGACCGACTAGCCAATGGAACCCCATCTTGTAGTAGACATTGATATTATTCAGTCGACACTATATGTATCAGGAGGCCAGTAGAGCCACGATTTTTTATATGCACCTCTTTTTTTAAGGATGTAATCACACTTTGTGAATATATATACATGTTTTGTTTTGACTTCTACTTATGGTTTTTTAATTTATGTGACTTATGACCCATGTTTATTTACATGCATGCCTAAATACTTAATTTAATGAGACAAATGGAAATCTAACACGTAGTTAGCTAACGAATCAGTCGATGCATTAGACCTTCTTTAGACATGGAAATATTCAATATGTTCAAAGTAATGTTCAAGAAGGTGTACCCTCAAATACTTATGCAAGAGAACAAGATGTCTGACACTATATGTGTGATTCAAATGTGATACCACAAGTTGGGAGTCCAATCTAACAACTAGATGATGAATGCCAAGGGTGAGCACTTTAGACAATAATTCAATGACAACACTATACTCTGCAGTATTATTGATTGCAGGCCTAAGGTAGACACCTCTTGAAGTCACAAGCTTGTCAGTGGGAGAAAGGATCAACCAAGAAATGGAAGCAATATTTCGGGTACTATTGAAAGCATCAACATATCCCATGTAGACTAAGGAGGACGATGACATCTACAAATCAAACATAAAGAATGATAAGAAGATAACCGATACAATCAACGCATGAAAAAATCAAAACACACCACTCCAAAAAAAAAACACCTATGTACAAAACATCATGAGGCCAGATGGCCTAAGCATAATACTTCTTAGGGAAGATTCCATTGTGAGGCTCCGAAAGAGGGTTTCAATCATAGTCAACTAGCTCGTAGGCCCCTCTTTTCAAGACATGTTTGACAATGTAGAGACCATTCCAAAGGGGTTCAAACTTACCTACACCTAACATTTCATGGTCCTGGTCATAAACCAAAACCAAGTCACCCTCTGAAAAGACACAAGGATAGACAGATTTGTCATATTAGGCTTCAATGCGCTTCTTGTGTGTTTCATTGGCCAAAGTAGCATCACAACATTGTTCATTAAGATGAGCCAAATACAAGAGATGTTTCTCCTTGGCGGAGGTGTTAGGAAATAGTTCTATGACAAGTTTCAAGGATCAAATTTTGTATTCAATCAGAAACATTGCCTATAGACCATAAACAAGTTGAAAATGTTTGAATCCAGTAGAACTTTTGGTAGAGGTGTGGTAAGCCCATAATGTCAAAAATAGAATAATATGCCAGTTTGTCTTGAGCTTCCCTAAAATCCTTTGAATTATAGTCTTAAGAACATGATTGATGGATTCTACCTAGACATTGGCTTGAGGGAAATAGGCGTTGAGTTCTCATGGTCAAAACCCAACTTGACAGCTAATTCGGTCATCATCTTGTTATGAAAATGGGACTCATGTTCCGTCACTATGGTCTTAAGAACATTGAACCTATCGATAATATGATTGAACATGAAAAGAGAAGTGATGGCACCATCATTGGAAAAGGTAGGAAAATCCTTGGCCCATTTAGTAAAGTAGTCAACAAACACAATGATGTAGCCATGACCATTAGTCGAGGTAGGCTTACATGTCATAAAATCAATCCCCCACTTAGAAAAGGGACCAATGATCACCACAAAATGAAGTGGAGTAGGATGAGTGTGCATATTACGGGTAAATATTTGACAAGAATGACATTTCTGAACCACATTCATATAATATTTGAAATCGTAGGATAGAAATAGCCAATGTGAAATATCTTTTGGGTCATGGCCAACCAAGAGAGATGACCTTCACATGTATTAGTGTGGCAGTCATTCAAAAATCTTCCAGCTTCCTCATAGATAAGGAAACGACGTAGAATCAAATCAACCCCTCAATGATAAAGGATGGCATCCACAATAATGTAGTGTCTATCCTAATGTCTTATGCATCAATGCTCAACATAAGAGAGATGAGGAAAAAAAACGTTGATTTTGGAGGTACTCCAAGACATCTACATACCATGGATCAAACAAGTCAATAAGGAATAAAAATTCATCAAGGAAAGAGTCATTAACCATGAGTTCCTTATCGACTCGGGGAAGTTCATACATCAACTCTGCGAATGCCAAAGATTTCTTAGACTTGGAGGAAACAAACTCTAGGTAGAACTATTGGAGGATCACAATCCACCTTGAGTACTTTCCCCCAATGATCTAATGGTGGAGAATGTGTTGCATTGGGTTGGCATCAAAAACTAAAGTGGTTTTCCACAAGAGGATGTAATGTTTTAAACATTGGACAATGTATACCGCTGCTAAGGCCAACATATCAACATGAGAGTATCAAAGCGCAAGACTAGCAATTCCTTTGCTAAGATAGTAAATAATTTTCTCTCTTTGTGCATCATCCTCTTCGACAAGAACCATGTCAATGGTGTATTTAAAGGCTGCAATATAGAGCAAAAGGTCTCGACTGTAATCAGGAGGGATCAATAAGGGAGTTCAAATCAAGTCCTTCTTCAAGGCATCAAATTACCATTGGAATTGGTTGTCCCACACAAAAGTTATGCATTTATTTAGTAAGTGCATAAATCCTTTTGTGATCTTGGCATAATTGGCAATGAATCTACGCAAAAATGTTTCCTTCCCTTGCAAACTTTGAAGTTGGTTGATGGTATAAGGAGGAGAGAAATTGAAAATATCATCGACCTTCAAGGGATCAACCATGATCCCATACTTGGACACAATGAATCCTAGAAATCACCCAGACACCATAAAAAATATGCATTTATGTGGATTCAAACTGATGTTATAGTAGCGACATCAGATGAAAATGGCCTGCAAGTGACTTGGGTGATCCTCGTGATGCTTGGAACAAGAAGCCAAATAGTATAAGTATGACTCTACAATTTGTTTGATGTCAGAGAAAGCGTTAGCTCCTAGAAATTCAACCTCTCAAATCATTATTTTCACCAAATTTTGGTCATATCAGTTGTATTGGAAGGGTGACTAGTAGTCTTCAAGATTCACTAAACCAATATTTTCATATTGAAAAATGTCTCAGTTTGAGTTTTCTTGAGCCTAGGAGTGGGTCCTCAATCCAAGAAGATTCATTATTCCCCTCATTTTTCATATTTAATCATTATGAGACCTTCTCTAAATCAAATCTCCTCACCTCACAAGTATGTAGCGCAAACTGCCTTTTTTACACTATCTGCGCTACAAACTCTTATGTTTTCCACATGGATGAGTTTTGGTCAAAGACGATTTCTTATTAATATTTTTGGGTGATGATTGATGTTCTAATTTTATGGTCATGAGCTTACATACATTTTGAAATCAAATTATCAACTTACATGGCTTAATGATGTACCTATTATATCATGATCTTCTTACTAGCTAGAATTTTGCTCTCGGATTTCTGAAAAAGCATTTTTGCTTCCTTCCTCATCAAAAGTGATAATTTGGGTTCCAACAGTATAAAAAGCATGTATTTGGAGTGTCCTTATGAAGGTACAGGTTCAAAATCTTTTCAGAAGTGTGTATTGGCATATGAGGATCCTAGCAAGCCATTAATTCACAGTAATCTACATACCATGCATATTTTATTTTGTTACAACAAGTTTTGATTGGTCAGCAAGTCAACGGTGAGTATGGATATGTTAGAGGTGTTGCAGAAGATTTTCCTCAAGGTCCTAAAAAATCATACATCCATGTATCATTTTTCATAAAGGTTGTGTGCTTTTCCAATGCACTTGAGCTGCATTTGAAATGGCAAACTCTTATTTCTTGCAAAGGAGGTATAAGTGAGGCTTCATGATAAGATTCAAATTTCTTCAGGGTATTTGAATGTTTTATTATGTCATATGGTGTTCAGAGACCACTTCCAGCCTTCAATTCACTTTAAAATTCATTTCTTCATGCATAAAGGTCAAAACAGTCACCTACAGGAGTTTGTAGCACAAACTGTGGTTTCTTGTGTATTACGCTACCAACTCTCCAAACTTTCAACATAAATGAGCTTTGGTAAAAATTCAACTTGGAAAGAGGATTTTTGGGTCAAGGTGGCCACATATATTTGAATATAATATCACCCCCCATCAAATCATATAGGTGGCACTTCGTTTCCTCAATGGAAACATTCTAGGGATCAAATCCTAGATTGTAGGAATATGACTAGATTTTGGAAATCTGTGTTTTCCTGTTTTAGTCATTTTTTTTGGAGATATATTCCGTTGATATGGAAAGGTATTTTTGGAAAGTGAGAGAGTTTTTTTACAAGAATGAGCTCATATTCAAAAACCTCTCTCAGTTTTCCAACATCTATTTGGATTTGGGGGATATAGGTGAATCTTTGAGCATCATTTTTCAGAAATTTGACAGTTTGTATTTTCCAGCCACCTCACAAATTCAGATTTGAGTTGGATATCTTCAATAAACTAAATATAGGTGAAGAGGTTATGACATCCATTTATTTTGGATCTATATGAGCATGTAATCTCTATACAAAGAGGACCAAAGGGAGGAGCTAGGGGGTTGGAGTTTGAAGACTTTTATACACTCTTTATTGTAAAAGCCTTGATATATATTTTGGAATGAAAAGCTTCTTTCATGAATATTGTTCAGACTTCTATTCATCTTCCATTTTATGTACTTGTGAGTTGAATGTCATGTTCATATCCTGGTTTACTTAATGATTGATGATTTTTATCTTATCTCTGCATTAGTAAACTAAGATCACAAATCTTCTGCTGGTTATTTTCAACCTTTCACATGTGTTTTAAATATATGTGATGTTGTTGGCATAGTTAGCATTCTCCATACACCTATATTTTGCAAACCCTCTAATCAATATCTCTTGAAGGCCTTATTTTTTGTAAATATATTCAAAATATCTCTGAGTGAAGGATTGAGTGTGTGAATTATTCATATTTGATCCAATATTCAATACATTATTGAGCATTCTGATTAAGTTACCAGGCTCTCTTGATTGGAAACCTAAAGAGGCTCCTGGAGTGATAACAAATTGGCGTCGTTGTCGGGGAGAGGAGTGTGAAGCAATATTCCATGGGAGACGACATAGTTCTAACTTTTGATGATAGACAAAGGCTGGGCATCGTATTGGTTGTAATCTTCTATTTGGAAACTCCATGAAGGATGAATTCAATGGCGACTCCACAATATTAAAATGTCAAAGGCATTTGTTTCTCTTCTGGATAGGAGGTTTCCACCTCTTAACTTTTCTGCAGTCCCTGGTTTCCCACATCTAGTACCTCTTATGGATATTTGGGGAGACTGCCTTCCTCGATTCAGAGAAAAGAAAGAGGATAATCCTTCAGATCACTTCCTTAGATTTCATCAATGCATGACTTAGTTAAGTATACATGATGAAGATGTGCTCATGAAGATTTGTTTCTATTCATTTGAGGGTGATGCACGTAAGTGGTATTTCTATTTACCTCCTTCCATCATGTTAGAACCCTATATAATAGGGGAATCAGTATTCTGACTAATATCTATCTATTTCAGGCATTACGCTTTTGCTTACGACACACAACAAAGGTGTAAAAGCAGCAGAAATCTCTCAATTCACCTCAGCTGTTATCACACAAGAGTTTTTGTTTTCGGTAGTTAAAGAGAAGAGTCT
>ML828182.1:27440-46770 GCA_009831015.1 Picea engelmannii | reverse complement strand
TATATATATAATGCAGATGACTCGTGGCGCATAATGAAAATGTGAAGTTATTTTAAATTTTTGCCAAAATTTTGGGCCCGAAGGCCAATCTTCAATCCTCGAGCCATGCACTTGTAGTGATCAACACACAAGACATGAGTTATCAACAAATCAAGCCACCATATCAACTCAAAGCTAGCACCTAAGCGCCAGCGCCAATGCCAAACTCCAAAGCATAGCCTCGGGCTCAATTCATCAAAAGACCATATGACTGTTGGCTCATATAAACACCAAAAGTTCATTTTACCACGTGCATGTGGGATTATTACCACAGGGAAAAATAAACGCAGCAAGTCCCCAACCAAGAGATAGTGCAGGTATCTTTTCATTTTCATCTCGCATGTGCCTTTGTATATGTCAAATTTTGCAGAGGTAAATTCGTTGGCGCCAAAGCAAGATGTAGAAGAAATGGAGAGAAAACAATGCGTCACATAGGTGTCATTAGCAAACATAAAGGGTTTCATCACTGGTTTCCCAGCTTGTGGGTGTATTCGATATTTAAACAGATGGATTAATTAAGTGTTAAAGAAAATCGGTTCATACACTCGCGCGTGAGCCATTATCCTTGCAAATTTTCTCTTTCTTTACATCGTGGGGTTTTTTTTCTTTGTGATGACAGTTGAATATAGAAGTTTTGAGTAGGGTGTTGATCAACAGAAAAAGAGTCTGCAGATCGGTCATATTTTTGTCTTTAGATGTATGGTTGTAGTGTTGAACAAGTAGACACTTGAAGTTGTTGATGTAGATCAAAATATGCAATGGACGCTTGCCATGAAGACCGCATATGTTGATGAAGATCCTAAATGACAAATGTTTGCAGGTGGTTTCTCAATTGTCAAAGAGAAGAAAGCGATAGCTCACACACAAGTGCCAAAGATGTGTCCAGGAATCTAAAAAAGTTGGCAGTACACCAGAAGAACTGGAAAACCTTGATGATATGTGGAAGACATAAAAGGAAGCCACGAAATACCCTATAGAAAAACTAGAACATGATGCAACAATCACTTCACAATTCCTGATGATTGTTGTATATTTTACGAGATGAATATTTCATATCATTCGATGGCAAGTTTGAAAGGAACTAGGACACCTGGCAATGACAAAAAATTGGTAAATAGAATCAGATCCCAGATTATAAGGAAAAAAATTAGTGAATAAAAGATGAGATGGTTGAGCATTTATAGGAGCATAGCCAGGCATCCTTTAAGCATCTCGTTGACAGATGGCAGAAGGCATTTAAATGAGTAGATTAGCGATCAAAGGGATTTGTCCGAGTGGTTAAGAAGGAGCACGAGACATTTGGCAGCGAACAAAATATTAGGCTTATACACAGTTGTCAATCTATTACACTTGTCATAAATTTTATGAAGCAGTCACAGGTGGCAGAGCAATTCCAGGCTCTAAAAGAAAAACTTGGCAAATACAAATGGCAGCTCCAACATTCTAGATTTCAAGGAATTTCGATTTCATTAGCCATAGCAGTTCGAAGACAATTTACATGTGTCTTTTTGGTTTTTTAATTGTTTTTCTATTTTTGGAATGAAGTAGAGATCTCAAGCTCCTAGCATTTAAAACATCAACCAAAAGATAGGAACAGATCCACTATTGTAGGTTGCAGGAGTTCGACTCATAGGGATCTAATGTGGCCATAAACTGATATATATTGGATGAATTGGATGTAAAGGGGGTTCGACCTGTGAGGTTTTTCTTTTGCTGGACCATGGGCTGTGTTTCGCCAGAAAGTTTTTTTCTGTAATATCAAATGATCAATCAGAAATAAACAAGCTATTGACAGGATTCTCGTGTCTAGGTGTTGGTGGCATTCCTCTTCTATGTTAAGTGTTTTCTTCCAATTATCATACCATTTGTTTTCAAATTATTATTATCAAATGATAGTAATAGAGCAGAATTTATTGGTGAAATACTCTGCATATGATCTTTTGGTAATCTTTATGTTCTCTTCTAAAGCTCAGTTTAGGAATTCTTAACTGCTCCTTTGCTTGGTTTTTTCCCTCCCCTATTTCTTCCTCAATCGACACCATTCAAACTTAATTCAATCCAACATTTCCACTACCTTGCCCTGTGTAAGAGTTTTGTCTAGATCTGAGAGTGAATCATGTATTTAAGCGTAGACCCCATTTGCCCAATGGCCCTCCTTGTTGTCCCAACACAACCATTTAAAAACCAAAAACCCTGATCCCTCACAACTAGCCTAATATCCTATTCCAAACCAAGCTAAATCATACAGAGAGAGCCCTCTCTGAGTCTTGGAGGGCTAGATCCAAGACTCCAAGCGGTTGAAACAGTTACCTCTGTCAGTTTCTCCCTCAGCCTAGGAAATTACAGAGTGCTAACACATCATTTCATCCTTGAAGGATTTCCACAGAGTATTCAATGAGTATTGCAAAAAGTACTTTTCAGATGAGTCATTATTTGAAAATTGTTGTGAGGAGTTTCATTCAGATACTCAACATGTTGTTTCTTCTAGTAGTGAGGATGAAAGTGAATATATTAATGAAGATACAGATGAGGATGAAATTATTTCTATTGTTAATTCTCAAGAAGAAGATCTTCAAGATATAATTGATAGTAATATCGATGATTGCATAGCCGAGGATGTTTTAGATCTTGCTTCTTATGAACCCATTGATTCAAATCTAGATGAGAAAGATGATGATGATGAGGAAGAAGGAGTTATTGTTTCAAATATGTTTCAAAATCATATTGTTGATGATTATATGCAAAAATCTTCATCTTTTCCATTAGGATTTTACCCTGATGTTCCCATATTTGACAAATATAGTGATGATGAGGAAGATTTTAAAGTTTATGAAGGCTTGTTGACTAATGGAATATCATCTAGTTCTACTTTTAAGCAAGAAGAAGATCAACAATGTAATTATGTTATGGATGATGATAGTTATGAGTCTGTTGTTCAAAATTCCAATGAAAGTCTCCTTAGTTTTGATACATCTTTTAAGGATACCATTGTTGGGGAGAGTAATCAACAGTTCTCTCGTGATACATTTTTAAAGACTCATCCTTCATTTGATTATTATGGAGACAATGATGTAGAAAATCAAGAACATATCTCTTCTTTTCTCTCAGAAATTGTCAGCTGTAATGGGCCACCACATCATAGTGATGGATCTGAGCCACAGGGATATAGAAAAGGGGAAGACATACATGAGCATTCAAAGCTTTTGAATCTGTATGATGGTGATCATTGTTTTGAAGATCCCATGGCAGCCTTACTTGAGTCTTATCTCTCTTAAGTTTTCCAACTTTATCATATCACTTACATTTGTTAGTGAGTATGATCTCCCGAAAGAGTTTTTATGGTCATTGCTATGCTTTTATTATTATCTTCTAATCAGTGGCATAAAAAGAAGCCTTTCAGTCATGAGTTTACTTGTATGGCTTCATTGGAAGCATGATTTCACTTGATCAACAAGCAGTACAGTTGATTAGAGTAGGAGTGTACATGAATAAGATCAGTAGTTGAGCATTGGTTTTCAGTTTTCAATGAATAAGCAGAGTTTTTTTTCAGTATATCAGGGTATGAAAGAAGTGAATATCAAATCTTGAAGGTTTGGAGGGGATTGGTTGCACAGTCCCAATGACTCCATAGCACAATGGACAAGGAGACTGGAACTACTAAGTTCTTGGAAACCTCACAGGGAAGTTTCCATCCCAGTTGGAGCCAGATGTTAGCTCCTAGAAATGCAGCCTCTCAAATCATTATTTTCACCAAATTTTGGTCATGTCAGTTGTATTGGAAGGGTGACTAGTAGTCTTCAAGGTTCACTAAACCAATATTTTCATATTAAAAAGTGTCCCAGTTTGAGTTATCTTAAGCCTAGGAGTGGGTCCTACATCCAAGAAGAGTCATTATTCCCCTCATTTTTCATATTTAATCATTATGAGACCTTCTCTAAATCAAATCTCCTCACCTCACAAGTTTGTAGCGCAAACTACCTTTTTTACACTGTCTGCGCTACAAAATCTTTTGTTTTCCACATGGATGAGTTTTGGTCAAAGATGATTTCTTCTTAAGATTTTTGGGTGATGACTGATGGTATGATTTTATGTTCATGATATTACATACATTTTGAAATCAAATTATCAACTTACATGGTTTAATGATGTACCTATTATATCATGATCTTCTTACTAGCTAGAATTTTGCTCTCGGATTTCTAAAAAAGCATTTTTTTTCCTTCCTCATCGCAAGTGATAATTTTGGTTCCAACAGTATACAAAGAATGTATTTGGAGTTTCATTATGAATGTACAGGTTCAGAATCTTTGCATAAGTGTGTATTGGCATATGAGGATCCTAGCAAGCCATTAATTCACAGTAATCTACATACCATGCATATTTTGTTTTGTTACAGCAAGTTTTGATTGGTCAGCAAGTCAACGGTGAGTGTGTCTATGCAAGAGGTGTTTCATAAGATTTTACTCAAGGTCCTAAAACATCATACATCCATGTATCAATTTTCAGAAATGTTGTGTGCTTTTCCAATGCACTTGAGCTCCATTTGAAATGGCAAACTCTTATTTCTTGCAAAGGAGGTATAAGTGAGGTTTCATGGTAAGATTCATCTTTCTTCAAGGTATTTGAATGTTTTATTATGTCATATGGTGTTCAGAGACCACTTCCATCCTTCAATTCACTTTCAAATTCATTTCTTCATGCATAAAGGTCAAAACAGTCACCTACAAGAGTTTGTAGTGCAAACTGTGTTTTTCCTGTGTATTGCGCTACCAACTCTTCAAAATTTCAACATAAATGAGATTTGGTCAAAATTTGACTTGGTAAGAGGATTTGGGTCAATGTGACCACACATATTTGAATATAATATCATCCCCCATCAAATCATGCAGGTGGCACTTCGTTTCCTCATTGGAAACATTCTAGGGATCAAATCCTAGATTGTAGGAATATGACTAGATTTTGGAAATCTGTGTTTTCCTGTTTTAGTCATTTTTTTTGGAGATAGTTTGGATTATTAGGGAAGGTATTTTTGGAAAGTGAGAGAGTTTTTTCACAAAAACAAGCTCCTCTTCAAAAACCTCTCTCAGTTTTCCAACATATGTTTGGATTCTAGATATATATAGGTCAATCTGTGAGCATCATTTTTCAGAAATTTGACAGTTTGTATTTTCCAGCCACCTCACAAATTTGGATTTGAGTTGGATATCTTCCACAAACTAAATATAGGTGAAGAGGTTATGAGATCCGTTTATTTTGGATCTATATGAGCATGTAATGTCTATATAAAGAGTACCAAAGGGTGGATCTAGGGGGTTGGAGTTTGAATACTTTGATACACTCTTTATTGTAAAAGCCTTGATATATATTTTGGAATGAAAAGCTTCTTTCATGGATATTGTTCAGACTTCTATTCATCTTCCTTTTTTTATACTTGTGAGTTGAATGTCATGTTCTTTTCCTGGTTTATTTAATGATTGATGACTGTTATATTATCTCTGCATTAGTAAACTAAGATCACAAATCTTCTACTGGTTATTTTCAACCTTTCACAGGTGTTTTCAATATATGTGATGTTGTTGGCATAGTTAGCATTGTCCATACACCTATATTTTGTAAACCCTCTAATCAATAGCTCTTGAAGGCCTTATCTTGTCTAAATGTATTCAAATTATCTCTGAGTGAAGGAGTGAGTGTGTGAATTATTCATCTTTGATCCAATATTCAATACATTATTGAGCATTCTGATTTAGTTACCATGCTCTCTTGATATGCAACCTAAAGAGACTCCTGGAGTGATAACAAAAACCATATGACATGGCCCACTGAAATGTGGCACCATCATTTTTAATACCAAATGGAAACTTACGATATGAAAAAGTACCCCAAGGGAAAATGAAGGTAGTTTTGTGTTGATCCTCTGGTTTGATCTGGATTTGATTATAGTCGGAGAAACCATCCATTAACGAGAATATTTCACTAATGGCACATTCATAGATGATATGATTAATGAATGTGGTTGGATAATTATCCTTTGGACATGTTTTTTTCAAATCCCTATAATCAACACATACCCTAATAGTTCCTTATTTCTTAGCGATTGGAACAATGTTGGAAACCCATTCGGTCAAGGGAACCGAATAGCTAAATTGTGCACGAAGAATATTTTCTACCTCTTCCTTGATGGCAACAACTTTCTTTGGGTTGATTGGCCGAATCTTTTTCCAGACTAGTTTGGCTCCTTCATATGTCTTAATCTCATGTTCGACAATCTGGGGGTCAATGCCACACATCTCTTCATAGGACCAAGAAAAAACATTGCAGAATTATTTGAATAGTGTCATGCATAGTTTGATTTCTTGGGGTGAACAATCGACACCTATTAGGATGTGTTCCATGACACCTGGATTTTGTGAAATGTCAATGGGGATAGTTTTGGAAATATTCACCAAGTTCCCTTATAACAAGACATCATGCATCATAATGGGAGACTGAAACCATTGGAAATTATCAGTGGCAACATGATTTGTAATTTATTCCTCTAACTATTCCAAATTGGGGAGAAAAGATATGTGATGTTGAAAATCCTCCCATGGCACATCGAGTGAATCCATGACCTCCATGATATCTTCGTTGGATGGAAGTTAAATATCTAGGAAGTTGTTGGAACTGAGAAGAGGAGTGGCATCCCAGGAAGGTCTCAAATAATGATTAGACTCTACTTCCCAAGGAGAATCTAAATTAGGGCCAACGGATGTTGATTGTATCACTTGATAGGAAAAATATACTAAGGTAAGTGGCATGGATGCTCCATATGAATCAACATCCTCGGGACGAGGTACCACCTAAGAATCAAAATACCCAAGGGATCCACTAGTAAATGATGAGATCATGTTGATCGGAGAGATATGTGCAATAGAAGATCGTTGGGGAAGGGGGAAAATTCCATCCAGCAAAGGATAATTTAACATCCTCGCACCAACATTCATGAAATACTATTGAGATCACCGATAAAGGGTACGTTTGACTCCACATTGGATCCAAGGTCTGGGGTGTAGAACATGAGTTGATCGATTGTCATTATTTTCCCTTGATGAGGAAAGCATAAGACCCTAAATATTGATGAGACAATGATAATCATATCATAGAATCAAGTACTCCCAAGTAGCAAATTTTACTCAAGAGGTGCATTGATGACCTCCACTACAACAAAGATAGTCTTACCACCTAACTCGATGGGTAAGGAAATGATGATTCCATGAGGCTGGAACATGTGTCCATCGAACTCTTTTAGCAGTGTTTCATACATGTCAAGCTTAGGAGAGTCTAGGGCCTTCCAACAAGAAATAGACATTATGCAAGTTGAGGCTTCTTCATCCACCACCATTCAGTAGATGTTTTTCCCCATCAATCACATGATGATATACAAGGAAACCTAATGGGATAGCCTGTGAGTAACTTGAGAAGAATCAAAGGTCATCAAACTTGACTCTAAGGGATCAACCATGCCTATGGCAGGTAGCAAGGCATTCCATTTCGGTGGGTAGCTTTGGAGGATTTCAAGCGTTGACATGGCATATGGTGCCTAGGCCAAGTGTTACACAATAATATAGTTGTGGGTGGCATGTGTTTTGGTATTATGCATTGTGTGTCAAAGAAAACCATTTGGGGAGTGAAGAGGTGCGTTAAAAGATGGCTTCTGAATCTAAATAAGGCCACCAGGTTGGGAAGAAGATGTTACTTCTAGTGCAGCACGGGAAGGCTCATAAATTTCATAGTTTTTGGCCCAAGTCTACAAATTAATTGTTTGGTCACACATTAAAAAAATAACAGTCGAGGAATACTCCTCATGATGATGGGTACTTTCCATGCCCCCTTGCAGAGGGGCAGGATTGTTTGCAACCATATGTTGAGATTGAGGAGGGAAAGGATGAGTTAGTACAACAAGTTGTCGGGGGGTCTTTTGTTGTGCTAAATAGTGATGAATCTCATCCTTCTAGGGACATTGATGAGTAGGGTGATCTTCCCCACAAATTGTGCAAGGAAATCAACTCTTCTTCATTTATTTAGTGCCCCCCTCTTGGGTGTTGTGAGTGGGAATAGTCCCTTTCTCAGTGTTGGGATTATTTTTCTTGTTCCTTTTCTTCTTTTGTCTAGGTTGTTGAGGATTCTTCCATTGTGTGGAATACATCGAATTCACCTCGGAGGTCTAAGTAGGGACCACCGTGTTAAAATTTTAATTAAAAAGTACCTAGGCAAGTGTTTCTCATCCTTAGGCACCTAAGGGGTGAGAAAGTGCCTAATGTGGGCCCTAGTCATTTAATTTGTGAGATGCAAATTAAAAGGTGACTTTATGACTTTAGTGAGGGGGTGAGTGAAGAGGCACTCAATATCAACCACCCATCTAATCCAATCTCAACCATTGGATGTGAAACTCCTCACCTACCAAGCATGAGGTCGATTAGGGCATGGGGGTGCACCATTGAGAGATTGTTCATTCAATTTTTTTGGAGATCAAGAGAAAGAGAGAAGTCAAGATTTGAGAAGAAGCAACATTTACAGAAGAGGCACGCATCCCAAGGAAACTAGCAGGCATGGATTTCAAGGCAGCAGACAGCAAGGAAGAACAGGTTGTACAGTACGAATTTGAAGAGGTCGTACAACCATTAATGTGCACAGAAAATGAGTAAGACAACAACAACTTGTTCTGGGAGTATTGGCATGCATTCCAAGGATGCCATATTGCATTTATTGGCACAGAAAACGAGGAGAAAGTTGGGCATGATTTTCTGAGTGAGAAAATATGTACACTCTGTATGGACCTGCACAGAAATTGAGGGTCGTACTGTCCAAAAATTCTCGGCTCATTTTTCAAGGGTGGTGGCACGTTTTTGAAGATAGTTTACTGTTGGTTTTTTTTGTATAGTTGCAAAAAAAATTTGGCAAGCAAAACAAGGACAGTTCGTACAAAATTTATTTCTAGGAAAGTCGTATTCTGGTATAGATTGTTGGTTCAGAAATCGAGCAACAATCTCCAGGACTGTACAGATAAGTTTGTGAAAATTTGTAAGATGAATATGCTGTAAAAGAATTTCTCAGAAGCCCATAAATAATAAAAATCCCTCTCTCATTGGTTTTCCCCTTGTGGATTTTTCCAGGGTCATTGTTAGACCAAAAATCTCTGTGACAATAATTTTCTGAGTTTTATAAGTTGTTGATATTTTATTTCTGCATTATAAACGATGTTAAGAATCCTCATGTTTTAGTTCTGAAATTTTTTTTCTGCTAAGTTTTATTTGTTGTTATAAAACTGAGTTTGGGCATTAAACATTGGCTGAAAAATCAACAAGACTGAAATTGGGTTGGGATCTGAAATTTTACATGGTATCAGAGCTGAGTTAAGAGAAGCAGAGATATTTCAGCAAGTCAGAAAGTTGGGACAACAGTCACTTCACAGGGCAGAATTTTGAATTTATCATTTTCAGCAGAAAAGGGTCAATGGCTACAGGTTTGAGAGTTGAGGACAAACTTGATGGGGCAACCAATTTTGGTGCTTGGAAGGAGAGGATGATCTTGCTTTTGCAAGAAAACAAGTTGTGGGACATTGTGGAAAATACCACAACTCATCCTTTTGTGGTACCTATTGATGCTACTCTTCTTGCATCTTACATTAAGAAGAGTATCAAGGCTAAGAAGGTTATTCTTGATGCCATCAAGGACCATTTGATTCATCATTTGACGGGAAAGAAAAATTCCTATGAGATGTGGGAGTCTTTGACTAAATTGTACCAGAGTACTAATGAGAACCGGAAGATGGTTTTGAGGGAAAAACTAAAGAGCATAAAAATGACCAAGGCTGAAAATGTGGTCACATACCCTACTAGATTGACACAGGTGAGAGATGATCTTGGAACTGTGGGGGAAGGACATAGTTGACAGTGAGCTTGTGAGAACAACATTGAATGGAGTTTCCAAACAATGGGTTGTTTTTGTGAAGGGCATTGTTGCTAGGGAGAATCTTCCCAACTGGGAACATCTTTGGGATGACTTTGTTCAGGAGGAGACCCGAAGAGGTTATGTACATGGCAGTTCATCTACAGGTCATGAGAAGGAGAATGTGGATCTTGCTACCACTAGCAAGAAGAAGTTCAAAAAGGATCCAAATGGAGGAAACAATCCCAAGGGTGAAGGGAAGAAAGACATGGGAAAAGTCAAGTGATTTGCATGCCATAGGTTTGGGCACTATGCAGGTCAGTGTCCTAACAAGAAGAAGAAACAAACAACAGCTTCAAAAATGGTGCAAGAGTTTTCCACCAAGTTTGACAAGGAGTTTTCCTTGGTTGTTTGTCTATCCACAAGGACCACTCATTCAGATACTTGGTATATTGACAATGGTGCCTCTCACCATATGACAGGGGTTCGTGAGCACTTGATAGACCTCACACAGATTGGAGATGTTGAGGTAGTGCTTGGAGATGACTGGGAGGTTGTTGGCACAGGGGCAGACCCAGGGTTCAACACTCAAGAGAACACCAACAAAACCCTAGCTATCGGCCCTTTCGACAACACCTGCAAAGTAGAGGCAGTCTCACTCGAGGTAGAGGCAGGGGTGGTTGCAGGACTCATATGTCTACAACCTTAGCGGGGACACTGATATGTGATTATCTTGTTTACAACGCACTTAGCATCAGGTATTCCTTAACATACATTCATTAATACACTTCGCAGAAAGCACAGAGCATCATAGTGAATACTTATACTAAAGATGATTCAGTACTTAGCCACAGAAATATAGGTTAGATTCAACAGATCAAGCACTAAGCATCTTATATATTAGATCTAACATTCATTCATATATCATCAGCTCAGAGCATAACTAGATCTACTTAATCACATTAAGCACTTAGCCAAAAAAGAGATAAACACATTAGATCGAAGCACAAAGCACTATACACACAGTTACCATGGTTCACCCCCACCCTGGGGCTACGTCCACAAAGTCTTCTTTATATTATCTTGGTCAAGTAGTTACAACACAGAGCTTCAATGACCCTTACTTCACACAGGACAGAAGATCTGCGCAGCTCGCTAGATCCTTCTTCCTTGCTCTTCAGCACAAGACTACAACAACTTGCACTTAGCTTTTCGATCTCATGCACAGAGCACTCTAAGATACATCCGATCACACAGATCCAGTTACTAGCACTAAGCTTTCATCTATACATCACATAGATGTACTACATTACTATCATATTATCATACTTTTTCTCCCCTATTTACATTGCCTATTTATAGATTACAAAATGGGCCTAGGCATGGGTAAACCCACGGGCCGACATCCCTTTCCCATTACATAAACACAAAACCCTAAAATGGACCCAAAAATAGGTCTTGCTTCCTTAATTTCCGCTTTGCGTTGCGCTCCTTCCTTGGCAAGTTGTCGCAGTCCCAAAAGTGGTCAAATATGACCAAGTATTCTTCAAAACTTGGTCAAGGGCCAACAGGCCCCCAACACTCACCTATGACTCATCCCAAGTCACTCAAGTATGACCAATTCTTCTTTGAACACCTCAAGCTTGGCTTGAGATGCTTCAACCTGCTGCAGTGCGATAGCCTCTTGTTCAGTAAATTCTTGGATTACTGTGTCATTGAGTGGTCCTTCTAGGCATTGTTCTGCAATGATGACACCTTATTCGAGTTCAACTCCCTAGCTTTCAATTTCAACGAGCCTTCTCTTGGAGTGGTTGTAGTCGTTGAGAGACTTCCATCACTTTACTTTGTAGCGTGTGTACTTGTTGTTGGGTTGTGCGTTGTTCTGCGAACCTCTTCATTCTTTCGGCTGGGGTCATGGACTTTAGTTACGCTTGTAGCACATATTCATGCTACTTTGCTTCTTGGAGTTGTGCCTCCAATGTCTGTAATTATGGATTCTCTACAAGGGTTTCATAAGTCTAGGTGCTTCTAGTGCTTAGTTGAATACATTCCAAAGCCAAAGTTTTTAATCGATTGACTGTGCTTCGAGCAGTGGCCTCTCTTAGATCTCTTATCTCTTGGGGTGTCTTAGGCACGATGAGGAGCTCCAAATCTGTGATGCACTATTGAAGTTGTTGGATTAATTATTCCAGTTGGGTCACCTGTTGTGGGAGACGATCTTCCATCTTTACTTCTATGATTGTCACAGAGCGCAGAACTTATAGATCTTACATTTTTCTTGCAGATCTAACCTCTTTTCTTTGTAGATCTAACTTCTTTTCTTCAAATCTGACCTCTTTTCTTCAGATCTGACCTCTCTTTCTTGGCACAAAGCTTCACAGGTCAAACAGAACATTGCGCACTAGGGAAAAAGATCTACGCACAGAGTTTATTTTGCACAAGCCTTCTTCTTCTTTAGTTCCCAGCAATCACAGTTTCAGGTCCCGAAAATGGAACCATTTGTTGGCACAAGGATAGACCCAGGGTTCAATGCTCAAGAGCACACCAAAAAAACCCTAGCTACCGGCCCTTTCGGCAACACCTGCGAAGCAGATGCAGTCTCACTCGAGGTAGAGGCAGGGGTGGTTGTAAGACTCGGATGTCTGCAAACTTAGCTGGGACATTGATCTGTGATTATCTTGCTTACAACGCACTTAGCATCAGTTATTCCTTAACATGCATTCATTAATACACTTCGCAGAAAGCATAGAGCATCGCAGTGAATACTTATACTAAAGATGATTTAGTACTTAGCCACAGAAATATAGGTTAGATTCAATAGATCAAGCACTAAGCATCTTATATATTAGATCTAACATTCATTCATATATCATCAACACAAAGCATAACTAGATCTACTTAATCACATTAAGTACTTAGCCAAGAAAGAGATAAACACATTAGATCAAAGCACAAAGAACTATACACATAGTTATTGTGGTTCACCCCCACCCTGGGGCTATGTCCACAAAGTTTTATTTATATTATCTTGGTCAAGAAGTTACAGCACAGAGCTTCAATGACCCTTACTTCGCACAGGACAGAAGATCTGCGCAGCTTGCTAGATCTTTCTTCCTTTCTCTTCAGCACAAGACTACAACAACTTGCACTCAGCTTTTTGATCTCATGCACAGAGCACTCTAAGATACATATGATCACACAGATCCAGTTACTAGCACTAAGCTTTCAGCTATACATCACATAGATGTACTACATTACTATCATACTATCATACTTCTTCTCCTCTATTTACATTGCCTATTTATAGATTACAAAATGGGCCTAGGCATGGGTAAACCCACGGGCCGACATCCCTTTCCTGTTACATCAACCCAAAACCTTAAAATGGACCCAAAAATAGGTGCTGCTTCCTTAATTTCCACTTCATGTTGCGCTCCTTCCTTGGCAAGATATCGCAGTCCCAAAAGTGGTCAAATATGACCAAGTATTCTTCAAAACTTGGTTTAGTGGAGAATCCCAGATAGGCAGTGAGGGAGAGTAAACCTCCCGAGAGGTTTTCTAGCTACATCGCGCTAGTGAGAAGTATTCGGGAGTTTGATCCTTCCAATTTTGAGGAGGCTACTGGTAGACGTGTTTGGAGAGATGCCATGATGGAAGAGTACAATTCCATCATGAAGAATGATGTCTGAGAAGTTGTTCCTAGACCTGAGGGGAAGTCAGTGGTGACTTCCAGGTGGCTCTATAAACTAAAGCATGTTGGAGATGGCAGCATTGAGAAGTACAAAGCTCGCTTTGTGGCTCAGGGGTTTTCATAGGTTTAGGGAGTCGACTATGATGAGACCTTTTCACCGATTGCTAGATATACTTCGATCAGGCCAGTGATCTCCATTGTAGCAGAGATGGGTTGGAAGATCCACCAAAGGGCTGTGAAGACCGCATTTATGAATGGTCTTATACAGGAGGAGGTATATATTGAGCATCCATTGGTCTTTGAGGTGCATGGGAGAGAGTCTTGTGTCTGTAGATTGAAGAAGGCATTGTATGGGCTGAAATAAGCTCCCAAAGCTTGGTATTCGAGGATAGATGCCTATTTGCAACAGTTGGGTTTTAAGAAGAGTGAGGCAGATCCCAACCTATACTACATTGTGGTTGGAGAGGATCCTCTCATTCTTCTTCTATATGTGGATGATCTATTCATTATAGGGGCAGAGAGACTCATCAATAGTTGCAAGGAGAACCTTGCTTCAAAGTTCGAGATGACTAATATCGGACTGGTAGGAGCCCAGACACATCTTCCTGGGACATGGGAAGTATGTGTGTGACATTCTGAGTAGATTTTAGATGGAGGATTGTAGGCCCATGACCACTCCCATTATTACCAACTGGAAGAAGCTTCATGCTTCTGAGTCACAGTTGGTGGATTCCACTTTGTATCGTCAATTGATCAGGTCATTGATGTATTTGGTCAATACCAGGCTAGATATTTGTTTTGTTGTCAACAGTCTCAGTCAGTTCATGGTGGAGCCTAGGAGAGTGCACTGGGCGGTAGAAAAACATGTGCTCAGGTATCTTTTTGGTACGGTAGATTATGGTATGGACTATTAGAGAGGAGATGGAGTACATTTGGTTCGCTATACAGATTCAGATTGGGTAGGATGCGTCAGTGACAGGAAGAGCACTTCAGGGTGTTGTTTCGGATTGGGATTAGCAGTTGTGTCATGGTTCAGTCGGAAACATAAGTCAGTGGATTTGAGTTCTACAGAGACCGAGTATATGGCAACCAGTCAGGCCAGTTGTGAGGCCCTTTGGATTTGCAAGTTGTTGGTGGGATTGTTCAGTGTACAGTTGAGGCCTACCATGATTTACTGTGATAATAAGAGTTGCATTAAACTCTCGGAGAATCTAGTTTTTCATGACCAGTCTAAGCATATCAAGATTCGTTATCACTTCAATCGTGACTATGTTCAGAGAGGAGTTGTGGAGCTACAGTACTTATCTACAGAGGAGCAAGTTGCAGACATACTCACCAAGGCATTGGGCAGAGGCAAGTTTGTATTTTTTAGGGACAAGCTTAGAGTGGTGAGTAACACTTTCCTTGGTAAGATGGAGTGTTAAAATCTTAATTAAAAAGTACCTAGGCAAGTGTTTCTCATCCTTAGGCGCCTAAGGGGTGAGAAAGTGCCTAATGTGGGCCCTAGTCATTTAATTTGTGAGATGCAAATTAAAAGGTGACTTTATGACTTTAGTGAGGGGGTGAGTGAAGAGACACTCAATCTCAACCACCCATCTAATCCAATCTCAATCGTTGGATGTGAAACTCCTCACCTACCAAGCATGAGGTCGATTAGGGTATGGGGGCGCACTGCTGAAAGATTGTTCATTCATTTTTTTGGAGAACAAGAGAAAGAGAGAGGTTGAGCTTTGTGAAGAAGCAACATTTGTAGAAGAGGAGTGCATCCCAAGGCAACTAGTAGGCACAGATTTCAAGGCAGCAGACAACAAGGAAGAATAGGTCGTATAGTATGGATTTGAAGAGGTCGTATAGCCATTAATGTGCATAGAAAATGAGTAAGATAGCAGCAACTTGTTTTGGGAGTATTGGCATGCATTCCAAGGTTTCCATACTACATTTATTGGCACAGAAAACAAGGAGAAACATGGGCATGATTTTCTGAGTGAGAAAATACATACAGTCCGTACGAACCTGCACAGAAATCAAGGGCCGTATTGTCCAAAAATTATGGGCACATTTTTCAAGGGTAGTGGCACGTTTTTCAAGATAGTTTACTACTGAATTTTTCTTTACAATTGTAGCATAAATTTGGCACACAAAACGAGGACAGTCTGTACAACATTTATTGCTAGGATAGTCGTATTGTGGTATAAATTTCTGGTTTATAAATCGAGGAGAAATCTCCAGGACTATACAGATAAGTTTGTGAAATTTCTGAAGATGAATATGTTGTAAAATAATTTCTCAGGAGCCCATAAATAATAAAAATCTCTCTCTCACTGGTTTTCCTCTTGTGGGTTTTTCCAGGATCGTTGTTAGACCGAAAAACTCTGTGTCAATAATTTTATGAGTTTTATATGTTGCTGATATTTTATTTTTTCATTATAAACGATGTTCATAATCCTCATGTTTCAGTTCTGAAATTATTTTTTTGCTGAGTTTTATTTGATGTTATAAAACTGGGTTTGGGCATTAAACATTGGCTGAAAAATCAGCAAGACTGAAACTGGGTTGGGATCTGAAATTTTACACACAGTAGTTTGTTCACTAGTTCTAGAAGCTGACTTAATAGATATCTAACCCATATAATCAGCTAACTAGTTTACAGAGGCATGGGATACAAAACCAACCACACCATTGACATGGGGTCCTAGGTTTTTCTTCCTTGGATCTGTCGATGGCTAAGAATAATTTGGGATGATGTCATAAAGTGTACCCAAATGAGAATAGATCAATTCTAAGTGCTAGGAATGCATAATGGATTGTTCTTCAATAGTCTCCTTAGTCATATCTACGTCCTTGGAAATGGTTGGAAGGAGGGATTTGGTGAACCACACCATCAAGATCTTATTCAGAATCTAGGTCTTAATCATCCTACACCTTCGTTGCCACTCATGAATAGGATCAAAAATGTGAGTGTCGGTATCTTGTTACAATGAAGTCAAGATCTCTATCTTTATCTCATATCATAGATTCGTATGGGAAATTGGTAATGCGTTAAGAATGTCATTTCTAGGTCATTGAAGATTTTGAAGGAACTACCTTTTAATTCAATGTACCATTTTACTGTAGTTTTGGTGAGGGATCTCTTCAAAATACGTAGCCTCATATTGTCATCCATCAATGAGTTGGATGAGCACCATAAGTGATATGTCATGATGTGTGTGGAGGGGTCCTCCCCTAGTTTTTTGTTGAACTTAGGGATATTGGATGGAATCTTGGACGACATTTCCAACCATAAAGGGTCATGGGAAATAGGTTCATTCATCAACCATGACAAATCAGTTAATTCTAACATTTCTAGGAAAGGTAATGGTGCAAATGAATGCTAGGAGGGAGACATAGTCTATGCTATTCCAAATGAATCTTATGGTCCCCCCTATGTTTGTAAAATTGGAGGGTTGAGTATCTCCAAAAGAGTGAGTGACCCCATAAATGGTGGCTCTTCTAGGAGCATGACTTCTCCCAAAACCAAACATGCCCCCAAGGGTAAATGTGGACACTATAGGAAAAACATTCCCAAAATTAGTCCCATGGAAGAAACCCCCAGAACCGGATGTGTTAACAAAGAGAAAACTCCCCCATTGTGAAAAATTCCCCCCAAGGTATGGCCCCCCATGGAAGGGTGTGCTAACCAAAGGAAAGTTGAATCCTCCTGACATACTATTTCCCCCATATTAACCAGGGACAACCCCAAAACCACTAGAAATATTCTACCCAAAAGATACACCCAAACCTAATGATGTCGGGTTGCTCATAGAGTTGGCGAAAGTGGAAATATTTCCACCTCCCATGCTGAAACCAAGGCTTGGCCCCCAACGGGAAAAGGATCCAGAAGTGGGCATTGAAATGGATGGGATGGGTGTAGTAACTCTAGGTATACTAACGGATGGAAAGGATGACATAGTCGATGTCCCCCAGATTGAGGGGCATGTAGAAAAAGGCATGGACAATGTAGGTATAATGGTGCTAAGATATGGTAATGTGGACATCAAGGGGATGCCCCTGAGGGGACTCCCCCCAGTCCCACTTGATGATGGGGTTGATGGCTCAACTACACTAGACAAAACACTTGGTCCTGACATGATGGGAGGGGTGTTGAACAAAGAAAAAGGCTCACTAAAGATCTCCCTTACATGGACAAGTAGAGGTGTTTTTGGCTCAGTCAAAGGAGGGTTAAAATTTGGACAAGGACATTTGTTTATCAATTCTACCTCGACCAAACCAGTCTCATCAAACCAAATATAAGACCCTTCAAATTATTTCTCACCTATCTTGCATCGCTTTAGAGGAGGTTGCACCTTCATGATTTGTTAGAAAAACAGGATCACAGAGCAATAAAATAAAATAAATGCGGAAATAAAACAAAAAAGATACAAAATACAATAGAGACACAGATATATGTGGTTCACCCAATGTGGGATACGTCCACCAGAGAAATTTTCAAGTCCTTCCTTTTTATTATCCAACAAAATGAAGGGATACAACCTACATCACACCGTTGTAACTTCTTCTTCTTTCTCTCACAGTCTCTTCTCTCAGAATACAACATTCGCAATAATACATAGCCGCAATACAATTTCCTCATAAGAGAGGGTTTCCTTCTAGGGAAAAAATCCCTAAAATAACTTCTATCGTCAGATCTGTGACCTTGTAATGAATGGTCCAAATTGATTACAAAATTACAATATTTTACAAGGCAATTTTTCCCAAAATTTTGCTTCAGGGGTGTTGCCCCCGAATCCCCTACTAGGGGGGGCTACAAAAATTGTCATCGCCCCCCCCCCCCCCCCCCCGTGGACCCTCCTAGAGATGGTTTTGGTGGGGAAATCCCCCCCACACCCCCCCATTAGGGAATGGGGTCCAAGCATGGCTGAAACAAACCTCTGAATCAGGAAGATAATCAAGCTCCACAACCAACATGATTGGCTCAAGTCCTCATAGTCATCAGGACTGACATGGTGATTCAACCATGGTGAATGTAATATTTTCAAATCCAAACACAATTCAACCTAAGTTTGACCTAGACTCAGACTCAAAGAGTACACCCCTAATCAAAGTAGGACAATAATAAGAAAATCAATTGGCTTAGGGGCCTTCCAAAAACCAACCCTATGGGGGAGATGAAATCCCCACAAGATTGGCTAGTGAAGGTATGAGGAGCAGTTATGATGATCTACGTGAAACAACCTTAACCGGTGAAAGTACAAGCACATCCCACCTACAGTCATATATATGGATACCTAGGAAAGGTCACCAAGGTTACCACCTCACAATCAATGATCGGGAGAACAATCATAGGTTTGACTTCACATAAGGGCAAGGTAACTAAGCCCGAAGCTTTGGAGGTGTGGCACCAAAGAAACCCCCATATATATAGAAATTGAAGTTGTACTGCAAACACTAAAACAAGTGGAGAGGGGTAATCTCCCTAGTTTCCCTGATGTGACTTTGTGCTTAACTCTTGTGTTAGAAGAGGCTCCCGACACACCTGTTGTAAGAATAAATTTTTCACTCGTTAATGATTCCTAAGTTCCATTTTCATGGTCTTGGAGAGTTTACTCTCCAAACCTATTCCAAGGCCCGAAGCCTATCTATTGTTGGTTCACTATAAAAGAAAAGTGTCTA
>ML828182.1:0-18056 GCA_009831015.1 Picea engelmannii | reverse complement strand
ATCTTGAGCTAGGAAAAACCTTTCTTCACGTTTTTTTGATGGATTTTGGGTCTCTTCGACCTTCTGGAGCCATTGGAGCAGGTTTCAGAGGCATTGGAGGTCATTTGCAGGTGATTTTGCTTCAGGGAAGCTTTCAGGGCCACCAGGGCCATTTCAGTGCTGGAGCTGTTTGGAGGCTATGTGCATCCATTTTTGGTGATTCAAAAGCCTAGGTCTGCTATTTTCGACCTTCTGAATCTGGTGGCAGAGGTTTCAGAACCATTTTAGGTCATCTTCACCACGAAATTCTCCATTCAAGATTAAAGGGCCACCAGGGCCATTTGGGGAAAGCACTGTATAAGGTACAATTTCACTGTTTAGTGTTTTGGGAAAGAGCATGTTCAGCTAATTCCTATCTTCTGATTCTGTATTTACAGTCAGATTTGTCTTTTGAGACATTTATATTCTTGTATTAGCATTTGGAGCATTTTTAATACAAGAGGACAAGCCTAGTTTGGAAGGCTTGGTCCAGCAGATGTAGCCCAAAGGTGGTGAACTGCTTTATCATTTTGGTATTGATGTGATTTGCTGTGTTATTTGCTGTTGTTACATGGATGTGTATTGATTTATCACACATATTTAATCATGTAAAAGAACATTCCTCACACATGTACTATGACAAGAAAAAAACTAAGAACCTAACACATAAACCCTTCTTGCACATTTTAAACACATGAAGCAAGGTCCTGTTAAGGTTTAATTTAATGAGGAAAATGGATACCTTGCACCCTTAAACAAGTACATTCCATTTTCAGATCAAGTAAGACTTATTCAAGATGATCCCATTCCACTTAAAGGTATAGCCTTCTAGATGTGATCCAAGTTTCCCAACATCATTAGACATCATTATCACTTGAAATATCTCATAAACCTCATAAATATATGATGTCAAACTTTCATATCCTGGATCTCCCCTGAACTATTGGAAAAAAATTCCACATGTGTGTCCCCTAACCCCAATGAGGTATAGTTTCTCTGATTCATAAGAATCCTAGACTATTGAATAGTTATATGTCTTCCACTACATCTTTTGATATTTTCAAAGTGTGGACCTATTGAGTCCTTTTGGTTTTATTTTTTTTTTACATATCTATATGTGGAAAACCATCTTCAACTTGTTTTAGTTTCTAGAGTTGAGAAACATCTTCCATCATATTAGGTTGATCATCCTTTTAATAAGAAAAAACCTTAATTGCAGATTCAAGAGCTACCTTCATAACATTAATCCCATTCCCTCTAAACAATCCTTTGAGACCACCCTCTCTAAAAATATTATTAATATATGAACTAACCTTAGCTCTTGATGTCTACACCTGCAATATCACCTTCAAACAATCAAGAGGAGTTGTAGTGGTTCTAGACAAAGCACCAACAACCCCTTTTACAATAAGCTAATTGGATGCATCTATGTTCCTGCTAATACCTTCAATAATAACTACTTTCACCTTTATATATGGGGAAATCCCTTTCCCAATATTGATATATGTTTTCTATAGTTTCCTTATGTGGATATAAAGGGAGAAAATACCACCACTCATCAAATTTTATGATTCCATTATTATCCTTATCTATGTGCTCCACGAAACGCACAAAATATTCATCACTCATTTCAATACCTTCTCTAACAAGTACTTACCATAACTCTTTGGGTAAAATGTATTCATTGTGTCTGACATCTATCACTTGAAAAATGCAGCAAATCTCAAGTTCCTTGCCATCCATATATTTCCAGAACTCAATCCTCATGTTTGTCAAGTGCAACAGTGACAACTTTAACATAGACTTCCAATGCTCCGATCACACTCACAATGTTTATTGACCTCTCTTATGAATCCCCTACTTGTACTTTTGTAATGTGATTAATCCAAAACTTCAGATCAATCACATAAAATGTAGAGCAAATCCAAAAGACATAACAGAAAATAGAACCTTGAGAAATATCTCTTAATAATAAAAAAAAATAGAGAGCTATGTTCACTTTCCTCTTCAAGGGGGAAAGCTCTGAGATCAAATCTCAAATTACAATAAAAATTCTTGAGAAAACATTACATATCCTTCTTCTCAATATATAGTTATCCAAAGAGAATATTAACTACCTATGGGCCTACTTATAATGAGGACCTACTAACTAATTTGGGCCTTATTAATAAACATGAACATTTTCAAAATGAATGACTATTAACTAACTATTTAGTGGTCCTTATTCAATGAAGTTGGCCTCATACATTAATAAAGTATCTAAGCAAGGGGGTTAGGGTAACACCCTAACATTCCTTCCCACTTCAAAAGTATTGTTGTCCTCAAGGTTGAAGGTGAAGAAATAATTGTAGAATTGATGGCAATTCCCATGTGGCATCTTCTGGTTGCATATATTTCCACTTGATCAATATTTATCTGATCGTGCACTAGTGTAACTAACGCTCTCTAGTATCCAATACTGCTTATTATTGGAGCCAAATAGAACCTTGTTTGTCAAGTTATGGTAGGTTGGTTTGCACTTTGCAATTTGATCCCACAACCTCATTCAAATAGGACATATGAAGGACTAGATGAATCTTGGAGTGGGATAGTAGAGCCAACTTGTATGTGACCTAATCAATGTGTTGTATGATCTGATAGGGACAATAGAACTTAGAAGATATATTCTGGGGGAACTTTATCTTTGAGTTATGTCTTCTTATAAGGATATGGGAAAAGAAACACTTGATCCCATTTGGAAAAAGAACATCTGGATCTATGTTGATCAGCTTATTGTTTCACTCTGTGTCATACCCAAGTTTTCCTTGAGGATACAAATAATGGCTTCTCTAGTGTGAATTATTCTATCTACTACATGAACATTGGAGGTTCTCGGTACATAGGATGCCACTAACAAGATCTTTTTTGTTATGAACCAACACCTTGAGAATGATAAAAATTCAATGAATAATAGTCCACTTCGAGGGGGAAACCTCCTTTTACAATATATTCATTGTACAATATGAGATAATGTGCCCTTAAGACTAGGTCTTCATGGTGTGTGTGTGTGTGTGTGTGTGGGTGGATACAAAGGGAACAATTATAATGAAAGGGTACAATGAAGTGTTCTAGCCTACATACAAATATAACAGTAGAAATATAATAATTCGATATCTAGGGCTTAATAAGGGGTTTTAAACTTAACATGGGATTTTTTATAGGTATTAACATGCCCCTCTCATTCAAACAAGTGTTTTCCTCAATGCTTGACTAACTACGGGTGTTTCTACATGAAGAACCCATCTTCCCATGTCACCTCTTCCATTATTAGGTTCTTCGATTTTACAAGGTACAAAGTAATTGATCTATTTGCAATTGCTTAATCCTTCTTTCAAGGATTGTTTCTAGTTCTACTATGATTTTCCCTTATTCATTAATCTCTAGTAAAATAGTTCGAACTAGGATCTTGTTACCAATTACCTTCTTTAAGAAAGAAACATGGAAGACTAGATGTACATGTAAATATGGAGGCAACTCCAATTTGTAGGCCATACTTCCAATCCTTTGCAACACCTTATAGGGGCCATAATATTTGGGTTCTAATTTATTATCCTTCTTTTGTTGCTTGAGGGACATTTGTTTATATGGTTGTAGCCTAAAAAATCCCTAATCTCTCACTTCAAATTCTCTTTCACCACGATGTTGATATGCTTGTTGTTTCATCCTATTTTGTGCCATAACCAAGTTTTCCTTCAACAGTTTGAGAACCTCTTGTTGGTGCATTGTGTGGTCATCCACTGCTTGAACCTTTGTAGTACCTTTTAAGGGCGATGTTATGGATGGAGGTTGATATCCATAAAGTGCCAAAAATGGGGACATTTTCAATGAAGTATGGAAGGATGTGTTATACCACCATTCTACCAAGGGAAACCACTCGACCCAATGTGTTTGTTTATTAGATACAAAGCAATGAATATATACTTCTAAAAATTTATTCACAATCTCAGTTTTCCCATCAGATTGAGGATGGTAAGATGAGATATGAGCCAATTGAGTACCCAAACAAGAAAATGATTTAATCCAATTTTTTCTAGTGAAAATTGGATCTCTGTGGCTTACAATAATCTTGGGAACTCCATGTAGCTTTTCAATTATTTACAAGAATGTTGCCACTATTTTAATTGCTTTAAAAGGATGAGAAAGAGAGTGAAAATGGGCATCCTTTGTTTGTTGATCCACCACTACCTTGATGACATACATTTCTTCATATTTGGGTAAACTTGTAATAAAATCCATTGAAATTTCTTCCCAACATTTACTTGGTATAGGTAATTTTTGTAGGAGACCTTGTGTCTTGATGGCCTCTCCCCTATTTTGTTGGAATACCACACATTCATACACAAAATTTTGAACATTAGTTTTAATACCTTCTCAGAAACATTCCTTCTTGATCATGTGGTAAGTTTTCAAGAATCTTGAATGTCCTCTTATAGGATAAATGTGCAATTCCAGAAGTACCTTCTATTTGAGTTGGGAATTCTTACATAAATATAGGTGATCATGATACCATAACAAATCATTCTTCCATAAAAAATTATCTAATGAACTGGGGTCCTCTTGTAGTTGTTGAATGATCTTCCATACCTCTCGATCGTGCTTCCATTCTATCCTTGTTTCTTCCACCCAATCATATTGTAGAATAGAAATAACACATAGTGAACCCTTTGTTTCTTCTTATTTCCTTGAAAATTCATCTGCCACAATATTACGTTTTCCTTTCTTGTAGATAATTTCAAAGTCATAACCTAGCATCTATGTAACCTAATTTTGTTTCTCTTCTATAGATAATGTTTCTCCAAGAAGTAATTCAAACTATCATGATCTATTTTTACTTTGAAGTGTCTTCCTATCAGGTAAGGGCGTCATTTCTTAATTGAATTTACTATGGCCAACAATTTCTTTTCATAAATGGGTTTGAGTAATTTTTTTCCTTTAATTTGTTTTTTTCAAAGGCAGGGGGGGATTTTTTTTGCATTAAAATTGCACCAATGCCATAGCCTGAGGCATCACACTCTGCAATTGATCCAGATTTTATGAGCAGAACGAAATGAATATAGATTATTATCAAAAGATGATTAACACAGAATAACATATATACAGTAAAATTGGTTTCTATTCAATAAAGAAATAAGCTGAAACTGTAAAATGCAGCGGAAAACAAGCTTGCTAGAATGGTGGTGTCTTATCTTTGAGAAGAGATGTGACGGTCACACTCATTCACAAGAATATGATTACAATGAGGTTCTCAAGGAATTTTTACAATAAATTGGAATGTCAAAAACCTTAGACATCCAAAAACCTAACCCTAGGAGATGAAGCACCAAAATTCGTGTGGGCCCCGTTTGGGTAAGTTAGTACATCAACTTCCCGGGGTCGTAACTTTTGCATATGATCTCCATTTTAGGCGCACGATAGCCTGTTTGAAAGGTCTATCTGAGGAATACACATTTTTATGTTATCTATGATAGGTCATTCTGACTGTGGCGAGCCCTAAAAATGTTGTTTAGGGCCTCAAAATGGCCCCACAAGTCAAGGACTTGAAAACTAGGGAAAAAAACTGTCAAACTGGAAAACTGTCAAAATGAGCCAGTTGGAATAGGTGGGAGGCCACTGACATCCATCTGGATCAATCCTCCCCCCTTAGGAAGCAATGGTCTCCATTGTGTTGAGTGCCCCCATTGGATGAGGAAATTTCTGCTGAATTTGGCCCCGGGTGAGCCACTTGCCTTGGTGCAGGAGCTGCCCTGCTTTGACAACTTGATAAAGTTGGATCCTTTGTTGGCAAGTTCCCTTGACCTATTTTTCCACAATCTGATCATTGGATTCCTATTGTATGCATTCAGGGTTGAGCTATGTTGGTGTCAGTTGTTCTATTATCTCTGAGGTGTCCAATAATGGTGGGAAATAAGGTCGAAGGAGATCCACATTGAACACTGGGCGCGGGCCAAGGAAAAGAGGAATGTTGAGGTGGAATTGTTGCAAGTATGTGGACCACTTCTGATGGCAGTAATTCTACAATTTTCCTTGTGTCTACATGAAATGTGTTGGCTTATGATCAATGTGGATGACAATCTCTTTCCCAAGAATGTAATGTCTCCATTGGCGACAAGCTTGCAAAATGGAGTACATTTCTTTGTCGTAAGTAGGGTACTTATGGACAACATATGATAGTGTCTCACTATGATAGGCCACAGGGTGGTTGTGCTGAGTGAGAACGACACCCACAATATAGTTTGAAGCATCTATCTCGATCTCAAAGGGTTATTGCAAGTCCAGTAGTAAAAGTGCTAGGGTTGATCACAACCGTTGCTTCAAATCATCGAACACTTGTTGTTGGGACCGGCCCCACACAAATTTCTCCTTACCACCACCCCTGGTTACTTTGCTAAGGGCCCATTCAATATGGGAGAATCCCAACGCGAACCTGCGGTAGAAATTGACAAGGCCCAAGAAGCTCTGAAGCTGAGTGAGTGTGGTTGGGGTTGGCCAGTCATGGATGACTTGGATCTTGGTTGGATCCATATGTACACCATGTTGATCAATGATGTAGCCTAGGTAATGGACCTTTTCCATGCTGAAGGAGCATTTTTCCAAGTTGGCGTATAGCTTGTGCCGCCACAAGGTGTGCAGAACCTATTGAATATGTTGCAAGTGTTCTGCCCAAGTTTTGTTGTAAATGAGAATGTCATCCAGATACACCACTACAAAAGTATTAGTGAATGGTCGCAGGATATTGTCCATCATCCTCATGAAAGTGACTAGAGCATTTGTCAAGCCAAAGGGCATGACCAACCATTTGAAAATACCTTCCTTTAACTTGAAGGCGGTCTTCCATACATATGTCTATTCTATCAGGATCTGGTGGTATCCAGACTTTAGATAAATCTTACTGAAGTATTTGGCCCCCGTGATCTGATCAATGAGGTCGTCGATTCGGGGAATTGGGTACCAATTTTTGAATGTGATTTTATTCAGTGCCTGGTAATCAATGCAGAGTCGCCAAGTTCCATCTTTCTTCTGTACCAGCATGATTTGGCAATTGCAAGGTGATGATTTGGGACGGATGTGCCCCTTGTGGAGAAGTTATTGGATCTTCCACTTGATCTCCTCATTCTCTAATAGAGAGCAGTGGTAGACTGAAACATTGGGAAGCGGTGTGTCAGGGTCAGATCGATTGGGTGCTTGACCTGACAGTGCAGAGGTACCCCCGTAGCTGAGGAGAAGATTTATGAGTATGCTTCCATGACCTTATCCACTTGCTTCTAATGTGTGGAGAGGTCGACTATGGAGACCCTAGATGTGGCTGTGATATTTCTCTCATTCTGAGAGCGAATCACGAAGAAGACAAAATTACCCATCTGAGAGATGACCTTCTTACATTGCTTGGCAGAGATCAAGGAAATAGCACTAGGTGGGACTACCTCCTGTATCATGTACAATTTCTTGTTCAAATTAATAATAACACTACGAGGCCTAGAATCATATACAACATGGCGTTTCCATAAATATGGTTGGCCCAAAAGAAAATTACAAACTTCGAGAGGGGAAACATCACACAATACCTCGTCTTTGAAGGGATTGATGTCGTATGACAGACATCAATGTTGGTTGACACAGATGTCTCTTCCTTGGCAGAGGCATCCGATGGTGTAGGGTTGTGGGTGTGGCGTTGTCGGCAGGGTGAGTTGCTTGACAACCTTTTCCGAGATGAGGTTCTTCTGGCTACAGCTACCAACGATAAAGTGCAGCGGGGTACCCTTCACCCACATCTGTGAATGTAAAAGGAGCTCTCCTTCCTCTGGCTCATCTGGTTCACCAGGCTTGAGCTTGGTGGTAGAAACGGTAGCAATGGGTTCTACATCAATTATCTGTATCCCCCTTTTTGGTTATGAATCAAATTCACAACCCACATCTGATTCAGAGGCTTTCACCTTAGCCACCGGCAACTGCTTTGAGTGACAATCAACAGTGTTATTCCAAGGGCTCTTATGGAAGTCGCACCACTTCCTGGTATCCTTCTTTGTCTTTCTAGTGTCCTTCCTTGCTTGCGGCCTGGACTGGTTTTCCTGAGGCGGCCCGTCTTTTCTCTGTCCTTTTTTTTGTGGGTTGGGGCCGCCCTTTCCTAGATTTTGTTGTGAGGGGTTCCCAGGCCCAAATTGTCGCGTCTTTTTTTTGAGCTTCTGCTTGATTTTGATGGCATACTGGTCGACCACACCCAAGGATGAGATGTCCAGAAACTCCATTTCATCCTAGATGTATCTATGCAGACCGTCGCAATACTTGAGCACCAGATGTCACTCAAAATATTTGATACCTAGCTTGGTTCTCAAGGTATGGAAGATATTTGTGAACTCGGGCACTGCTTGGTCTCTTTCCTGCCGCAATGTGGTCCATTTTATATACAGGTCATCATAACTTCCAACAGGGTAGTATTGTTCCTTAATAGCATCCCTGAAGGAATCCTAGGTGACCGCGACTGGAAATAATGAGGGTTCCTCTGTTTCCTTCTGCTCACAGAAAGTTTCCCACCAATCTTTGACATGGGGAATGTCTTTGAGGAGTGATGCGTTGTATTTTCTCTATTCAAGAAGTTATGGATAGAGAAATACCCTTCCCTTCTAGTAGATTCAACCATTTGTCTACAACATATTCATCTATCTAACCTTCAAATATAGGAATATCGAAGTTGATTTGTACCTTGAAGGGGGTGGCGTCTCCGTTTGAGGAAGATGCATCGTCTGTTGATAGCCACCGAAGGATTTGTGCAAAACTATCCATCATATCGTTCCTCTGTTGCATGACGGCTTCCTCGAGCAACATTTTGAAGGGATCTCATGTCCCATCATCTTTCTTTTCTCCCACCATGAGAGGTCACTTGGGCGTGCGAGAGATTTTGTCCTCAAGAGAAACAAGCTCGAGACCCAATTCTTTGTACCCTGACCTTGTTGGGGACATGCATTAAGAACGACAAGGAGAAGAACTCTCTGATACCACTGATCTAGATTTTGTGAGCAAAACCAAATGAATACAGATTATTATCAAAATATTCTTAACACAGAATAACAAATATATAGTAAAACGGGTTTCTATTCAATAAGGAAATAATCTGGAACTGTAAAATGCATCGGAAAATAAGCTTGCTAGATGGTGGTGTCTTATCTATGAGAAGAGATGCGACAGTTGCGCTCATTCGCAAGAAGCTAATTACAATGAGGCTCTGAAGGCCTTTTTATAATAAACAGGAATGTCAAAAACCCTAGACATCCAAAAACCTAACCCTAGGAGATGAAGCACCAAAAGTCATGTGGGCCCCGTTTGGGTAAGTTAGTACATCAACTTCACGAAGTCATAACTTTTGCATACAATCTCTGCTTTAGGCGCATGATAGCATGTTGGAAAGGTCTATCCGAGGAATACACAAAGATCATTCTGACTGTGGTGAGCCCTAAAAACATTGTTTAGGGCCTCAAAATAGCCTCGCAAGTCAGGGACCTGAAAACTAGGGAAAAAAACTGCCAAACTGGAAAACTTCCAAAATGAGCCAGTTGGAATAGGTGGGAGGCCGCCAGCATCCATCTGGATCAGTAATAAATGTTTTTATGGAGTCGGGTGTGGCTAGGAAAAAAAGTGTACACATAGCCTCCTTAAGTTTTTCAAAAGCTTTGGTTTCTTATTAGGTCTAATAAAATGCTTCATTCTTTAATAATTTTGTCAGAGGTGTGGCTATTTGACCATAGTTCTTGACAAAATTGTGTTATATCCTATAAATCCTAAGAATCCTCTAAGTTTCTTCAAGGTTTTGGGAATTGGCCATTCCCTCATAACTTTAATTTTGTTAGGGTCCACTTTTACACATTCATAAGATACAATATGACCCAAATATTCCACTTCTTGAACCCCAAAGGAACACTTGGAAGGATTTCCATAAAGTTATTTCTCTTTCAAAAGTTGTAATACTATGTCAACATGTTGTGCATGCTCTTCCCAATATTTGTTGTAGTTTAGTATGTCATCAAAAAATACTAACACAAATTCTCTAACGAATGGTTTGAAAATAGAATTCATTAAGATTTGAAATGTTGAAGGTGCATTAGTAAGTCCAAATGGAATAACCAAAAACTCATAATGACCTTCATGTGTTCTACAGTCTATTTTGGGAATGTCTTCCTGCCCCATTTTGATTTGATGATATCTTGAACGAAGATCCAACTTAGTAAAGAATATTTCTCCATGCAATTCATCTAATAATTCATCAATGATGGGAATAGGAAACATATATTCGATGGTCATACTGTTGATTTTTCTATAATCTGGAAACATATTCTATGAACCATCCTTCTTTGTAAGCATCACTATTAGTGAAGAGAAAGAACTTTGCCTAGGTTGAATGATGCCCTTCTCTAACATTTCTTCGATCATATGCTTAATCTCACTCTTCTATGCATATAGATACATGTAAAGCCTAATGTTAGGTGGTACACTTCCTCATTTCAAATGAATATCATGGTCATGATCTTGAGCAGGTGGAAGACCCTTAAGCATCTCTCCAAACACCTTGGAATGGTTGTTTATAACTATTTTGAGATCCATTGGAGTAGAGGATATAGATGTTTGAACATCTAGTGAGCACGATTGTGTAATTACACCATGATGTCCCTTTTTGAGTAGTTTTGTCATGCTAGTATATATTATCTCCTTAGAGGGTTTTCCTTGGATACCTCTAAGCTCAATTTACTTGCCTTTTGAGTAAAATCTCATGAAAATATATTGAATATTAAGGGCCATTGTTCCCAATGATTGTAACCATTGGACCTCTAATACAACATCAACACCACCCATTTGGATGGAAATCATGGGACTGTCCAAAAAATAATCCTCCATATTGAGATTAATACTATGGAACTTCCCAGAACAATGTATGGTACCTCCATCTGCAATCATTACTTGAAACTATGGTGCTAGAAATGCAAAGCAATTGAGATCTTTTTCTAATTTGTAAATGATGAAGTTATGGGTAGTACTAGAATCAATAAACATTGTTACCTTCTTATTTTTAATGTATCCTTGTATATTGAGGGTTTGTGGAGTATTGATGTCGGCCAATGCATGATAAGATATCATTGGAGTATTATCTTCTAGATCTATATCTTGATGATTCCAATTCTTGATCTTCTTCCTCTTCATAGTCTATGAAGAAGAACTTATTCTCATGACATTTATGCCCCTTACTGTACTTTCCATCATAATTGAAAAACAGTCCCTTTTCTCTTCTTTCATCCATTTGTTGAGATGTCAACCTTGTCAGTTGAAGTACAATTTTTTTATGAACCCAAAAATGATCTTCAGGATGTTTTGTGAAAATAGCTTCCATAATATTTTCAGGATGTTTTATGAAAATCTCATGTTTAACCTCTTCTTTTAATCCACCCATGTAATATTCCAATAAATGTTAATCACTTATGTCATCCACTCTTGTAGTCAATACCTGAAATTATGAATTATAATATTCAATATCACCTAAGTGCTTGATTCGTGTCAATTGAATGAAGTAGTCATGCTCCTAAGCTTTTCCATATTGTACTTCTAAGTATCTTGTAAATAAAACTCAAGTATAATAATAATAAGGGGATCTCCTTTTAACTACCCATTGATACCATTTATATGGTTTTATCTCAAAGTTCAAAGTTGTTATGTGAATCCTTTTCTTATCATCCATAATATTATGCAGTTCAAAATATTGCTCTATTTGGTTCACCCAAGTAAAGACCTTTGTTCCATAAAACTTCCTTAATTCAACCTTGGGGAGGTTCACTCCTTTTGGAGACCATCCATAAGTAACTCCATTATTGGATTTAAATCCCCTTGAAAAATTCTTATTATTGGAAGTCGTTCAACCTGAATACTACCTTTATTTTCTTGAGTCCCTTCAGACGCCTTATCAGTTTTAGGGAACCTCCCATTTAAGGCTTCCATAATCTTTTGTTCCATTTGTTTCAATTTTTTTTCCATCACTCTTTTCATATTCTCCTTACTTGCATCCACACTTTTTTCCATTTATGTTAGAGTATTCATCAAATCAACCTTTTTCATTGACCCATCATTCAATTAATTGATTTGACTGTTCAATTTGGATAGTTGGTTTTGTATATATTCATTTTATTCATAAGTCATGGAGGATATTTCTGGAGGTTTAATTGGCGAATTAATTTTTGGATCCTTCTTTGGAGCAATGGAAAAAAATGTCTATTTTTTTTTTAAATGAGCTTGCTAACCACAGAAAAATCTCTTAAAATCACTAGAAAATAACTTGTAAAAAAACCTTAACTTCCACAATAAATATATCATAAAATATAATGATTCAAAATCTAAAACTTTTTCTACATGTATTTCACTATGTCAATTAGGATTCTGAAAACTTCATAGTTTGAAACTTCACTAAAAGATAATTACAACGAAAATGCCAAGATAATTTATTTCAACTTTAGTCACAAACCTTGTCTTCCATGGACTATACCTCCAAAATCGTAGCAAATATGAACCTAAAAATTTTACTACCTATACTATGAAATGTATCATTAGTCTCCACAAAATTTCATTGTTTGAAACCTCCCAGAAGAAGTGTTATACCGAAAATCCCAAGATGAATAGTTTAAAATTGAATTCAGGATGAGTAAAAAACCTTATATTCCATAGGTTATATCTTTGAAAGTATAATGATCCAGAAACTAAAAAAATTATCAGAGTTACTTTGACATGTCACCTAAGTAACCTCAAAAAATTTCTAAAGCATCAACAAAAAAAATTATAGCGAAAATTTCAAGATGACTTGCTTGAAGCAACAAAACTCTAGGATCGATGCTCGAATACCAAGTGTTAGGTACCAATGCCTTGAGAATGATAAAAAGTCAATGAATAATAGTCCACACTGAGGCAGAAACCTCCTTTCACAATATATTCAATATATAAAATGAGATAATATTCCCTTAATACTAGGTCCCCTAGGTATATATATAGGATACAAATGGTACAATGAAGGGTTCTAGCCTACATACAAATATAACACTAAAAATGTAATAATTAAATACCTATGGATTAATAAGGGGTTTTATACTTAACATGGGGATTTGTCTAGGGATTAACATTTTGGCCATAAACAACTTCATATGGTGTCGTTTTGGTAGCTCCACGATAAGTGGTATTTCACCACTATTTGGCAAGGGGAAACCATTGTTCATGTTATGAAATTATACTTCCATGCTAAACCTAATATAAAAGAGGAAGAAAAATTTAAGCTAGAAATCAAATAACAAAGGAAACTCATAGTACACAAAGATTTTGCCCTTGAAACCCAAATGGGAAAACTAGCATTCCTTGGGCATTTTGCTCTCTTATTTTCTTGTTCATTCAGAATCAAAGGTTACATGCCTAACCTTGGTCTACACCTAAGACACAATTGACATCATACCTTCTTTCTTTACACAAGAACAACCCTATAGCTAATTCAAATTACATCTACATGACCAATAAATTGCTACTAAAAATTAGCATGGAGATTATTACAATATCAACTCTCTCTTAATATGATTACAACATGTCTTATTTATAAGATTTACAGTAGGAAAAACCATAACGAAAGGTGCCCAAATATGGTTACAGATCCATGCAAATCATTGGCTACAAATCTCATGAATCTTAGGATTCTATTAGAGTCAACTTCCATTCATATTACCAGTCAACTACCAATCAACCTTCATTCTATCTTCACTCGGTTTCCACACAACCTCTTGTCAGTAGACCTCTTTGACTTCTTGTCAATTAATTTGAATTTGAATTTTCCCGGTTGATCCACCTTGACCTTCGAATTTCTATCCCATTCGATCCACCTTGACTCTACTTTCACTGCAAATAATATAGCAACCCAACATTCTCCCACTTATTGTCTTCTTTATTGAACCGAGAGTTTCCTGAAATTTTGTTCACGGACCTAGGGAAACAATGTCCATTGCCTCTCTACACCAAGAGAACTTCACAACACTCACATACTTGGTCAAAGAGTCTACTATTTTTTCCAATGTGTCTACTTTCTCCAGCAACACCTTATTTCTTTCCACCATGTCTCTTACGAAATGGTATTTTACATCAATATGCTTAGTCTTGGAATGATAAGTTGGGTTCTTTGCTAGAAATATTGTGCGTTGACTATCTCAACTTATATTCATAGCTCTACTCAAACCCGATCCATGAACATAGCCATTGCATCCATACTTATTCTTTGTTTCCATGAGTGGCTTCCATGTATTCAGCTTCTATTGTTGACAAGACTATCACCATCTATTGTTTGTTCATCTAGTTGATTGATACACCGAACATCTTGAACACATATCCACTGGTCAACCTTCATCAATCCAGATCTCCAACCCAGTAGTCTTTGAAAAATCCATTTACATCGATTCATTGTCATTTCCAGTTTTCCCTTGGAAGCATATAACATAGTATTTTGTGCCACACAAATACTTGAATACTCTCTTGACAGTTGTATAGTGCTCCTTTCGAGGTGTCAACATGTATCTGCTTAACACTCCCACTGCATGGGAAATTTTTGGTTGAGTGCAAACCATGGCATACATTAGACTACTAACAACACTTTCATAGGGGACACATACCATATCCTCTATTTCTTCATGTGTCTTTGGACATTGTTCAACAGTTAGTCTTGCTCCCATGGGAATTGGCACCTTTACAAGTTTGCAATTTTGCATGTTGAAATGTTTCAAAATTGTTTCAATATACTTATTCTTATTCAACCAGACATTTCTAGTTGCTCTATCTCTCTTGATCTCCATTCCCAAGATGAAGTTTTTTGCACCGAGATCCTACATGTTGAACTTGGAGGATAGTTTCTTCTTCACCTCCTTTATTGCATCCATGTTGTTTTTTATCAACAACATGTCGTTGACATACAATGCTACATATATGAAATGCACACCTTCTTCCTTGGAATATATGCATTGATCAACTTTTCCTCTCACAAATACCAAACTAAGGATGTATGTGTCGAACTTTTGATACCACATCCTTGGTGATTGATTTAGACCATAAAGGGATCTTTTCAATTTTCACACCAAGTCTTTCTTGCCTCTTACTACAAATCCTTCAGGTTGTTTCGTGTAGATTTATTATTCCAGGTCCCCGCGTAGGAACGTTTTCTTCACATCCATCTATTCTATTTCCAAATCAAATGTTGTAGCCAGAGACCTTAGTACTATAATGGAAATTAATTTTGCAACATGGGAAAAATTTTCACCGAAGTCGACTCCTTCGACTTGGGAATATCCTTTTTCTACCAGTCGAGATTTGAATTTATTGACTTGACCTATTGTGTTCATATTATTCTTGAATACCCACTTTATACTAATGATATTTCTTCCATTGGGAAATTCAACTAAATCCCATGTCTCATTCTTATGCAAGTATTCCATCTCTTAAATCATGGCGTCCTTCTAGAGTATACCCTCTATCGATTAGACTACCTCCTTGACTGAATTGGGCTCCTCGTCAGTGGCAGTTAAGATCCTCATCAATGGAATTTAACATAAATGTGGAATGGAAGTCAGTAACACTATACCTTTAAATTAGTTTTCTTACTCATTCATACCTTCTTATGACCGGGGTCAATTGTTTTTCCTCTTCATATGATTCAGTTGACTCATTTGAACCATCTTCTTCTTTGTTCCTCAATTCAAACCTCACCTTCTTTGTATTATTATTTGTTTGAACCACTTCAAATTCAAACTTCCTTCTGGCTTCTATGAAGACCACATCTCGACTATACATTGTTTTCTTTGATGCGGGATCCCAAATCTTATATCATTTCATTCCTTATTTGTATTCAATGAAAATACACTTGACTTCCTTCTTGTCAAATTTTCTCCTCTTTTCCTTGGGAACATGCACAAATGCATCACAACAAAATAATTTGAGATGAGAAAGTGAATGATTCTTACCATACCATACCTTATGTGGATTCAATTAAACTAGCGTCGACGAAGGAGACATATTCACCAAATATTTTTCAATGTGAGCCTAGCACCACTGAGCATGCTCCTTTCCTTGTCCATCAATTTTCTGTTCATTCTTTCAACAACTCCATTTTTTTGTGGGGTATATGTTGTGGTATTTTGGCATGTTATGCCACACTATTTGCAGAATTGCTCAAAATCCTTTCCACAGATTTCACCGCCATTGTGATTTATCAGCACCTTAATCTTCTTATCTGTCTAGTTTTCCATAAGAGACTTAAACTCTTTGAATTTCTCAAAAACATATTATTTCTTTCTCATGAATTAGATCCATGTCTTCCTCGAAAAATCATCTATGAAGGATACATAATACAGGGATCCACCAAGTGAAGGAACTAAAATAGGGCCAAACACGTCACTATGAACCAATTCTAGAATCCCCTTTTCCCTTGTCGCTCCAGATGGGAACCTCACCCCACTTTGTTTTCCATATATACAATGTTCACAAAAATTGACTTATAAATTACATTCGGGAAAATATTCGACCATACCTTTGTTACGTGTAACTCGAATTCCTTTTTCTCTAATGTGTCCCATCCTCTCATGTCGTAGCATGGTCGGGTCGGCTTAATGAAGACTTGTCAAGTCAGTTTAAATTGACTTGGCTAGAGTTGAGTCGAGTCGAGTCAACTTCAGGAACAACAATGTTGTTGCATCCAATCGATTCGAAATTCCCTAATAACTTGTATAGGGTTCCAATCCGAACTCCTTTCATTAAGGCCATCGCACCTCTGAGAATTTTTCATGTATCCTTCTAAAATAAAGTGTTCACTCCTACATCACTCATGTTATTTATAGATATCAGTTTTATTTCCAAACCTAGAATATGTAGTACACCTGGAAGGGTTCTACTCCTCCCTTCCTACAGTATCAGTCAGACTCTTCTCTGTCCGACAATTTTGGTTTTCAAGTCATCCCCCAAGAACACACCTCCTCCTTCATATCGTTCATATTTGCAAAACATTCTCTATGTGGTGTCATATGATGGGATGCTCCTAAGTCGATAAACCAAACATCTTGATCCAACTATGTATTGGTCGATGCTAGATACACATCGCCACCTTTTTCTGGAGAAGTCTTTCTCTCAGTAGATTGCTTCTCATCGGATATTGACTAACTTCCATTTCCTTCGACTTGCAGCCCCTTTTATAATGACCATCTTTACTGCATCTACAACATCTTATTGTTGATTGAACATGGGATTTAGATATACCCTTTGACTTATAATTTCTACCATATAATTTAACTTTATCTATGTCGATCGATTAACCTCTCACCATTAAATTATCTTTGGTCTATCCTTCCATGTACTTCCTTCTCATTTCTTCTGACAATACAGATGCGACCATGTCTTCTAGCAAGAAACAATTGAATCATACTCCTTTCCATTCTCTCAAGTTTCTCCCACTCTTCCCTTGAAATACCTTTCGGGTACATGGATAGACTGTTGCCCATTGTTCTCAACCTAGAAAGAGATCTTCAATTTTAAGCTTCCAAAGCACAAAATTAAGGCCATTGAATTTTTCAATCTCTATTCTTGAGCTACTTTCCATTCTTGAAGCACAACTTTAAATATCTATGACTTACGACTCTTCTTGTACATAAGGTTTAGCTCAGATCCAAGGTTGTTAAACCAAACTCTAATACCACATGTTAGGAACTTATACTTCCACACTAAACCTAACTTAAGAGAGGAATACAAATTTAAGATAGAAATCAAATGACAAAGCAAACTCATAGTACATAAAGATTTTACCTTGGAAACGCAAATGGGAAAACTAGCATTCCTTGAGCATATTGCTCTCTTGTTGTCTTATTCATTTAGAATAAAAGGTTATATGCATAACCTTGGTCTACACCTAATACACAATCGACATCATACCTTCTTTCTTTGCACAAGAACAACCATGTAGCCAATTC
>ML828181.1:111418-124650 GCA_009831015.1 Picea engelmannii | reverse complement strand
AACATTATTCTAAATTTTTGTTATTGTTCTTTATTTAATAAAGAAGCATGCATGCCAAATAAGAAATCATGAAATATTAAAGAACATGGTAATTAATTACGGGAAAATTCCCAATGCATATTATAAAGACAAGCCTATTATAATCTCATCATAGAGACCATTAATACACAACATAATATAAATTACATAGAATGAACATAGAGCACTTACATTTTAAATTGAAAACATATGTTGTATGTTCCACCCAAACTTCGTCTATGTTGCACATATACTTTCTATAACATGCCACCCCCAATATGAGGCTTGTTGGAGTTACTTCACACAAACCTAGGATTACTTTTTCCTAAGTTGTTTCCTTGTTTATTACTCATAATTAGTCATTATCCAGTATCCTATATTTTAGGGGAGAATATTTGACCTGGAGAATATTCTCTTTCAGTTGACACTTTAGTTTGACTAGTTGAGTTGAGTTTAGATGTTGCATTGGTTTTGTCACCATGCAACATTGGGATCATCACCAGCTAATGCGCACTTGCATTGGAATCATCACTAGACTGGTGCATTACCTTTGATTCCCTGATCTACTCCTCACTACTCTCTGTTCAATCAGTTAATTGAATAATAGTTGACTAGTTAACTCAACTAGGTTGTAGTTCACTCTTGTAATTTCCTGAGAGACTACACTAGGTGGCGATTTACTCCCATAATTGTTGGTGTGTGTCCAAATCACTCTAGACCACCACTATGGTGCATTGGTTCTCCTCCAGTGCACATTCATTGAGTTATACAAAGTATATCATGTGTAAATTATTCATTATTCATTACGGTTAATGAGAATTCTTCCATTCTTTCTCTCCTTCTTCTTTCTCAAATTCTCTCTGTAAATGTGTGTATTATTTTTTATCTAGATCTATTATGTGAATGTTCAACACATTTACATGGTATGAGGGTTGATGGAATACTAAGAAAAAGCTACACAAAAAAATTTTGCAGGTACAAAAGATTGAAGACAACGAAAAGATGGATTTCCAAAAAGAATTCATTCTTACACCTTACAACTATTTTGCATGGAAGGGAAAGTAGCCATACATCTCTGAAATAGAGGGTTGTATAGGTTAACCTTGAATACAGATACAAAACCAACATTATCCATATAAAAATCCAACTATTTAAATTGCATGGATGAGGCACTGAGAACAATTTGCAGGTGGATCTGCTCACATTGGATCCAAAAGACTTCGACAATATCCAATATTTCTTTACAAAATTCAAGGATTTAGTGTCGCAACTCAAAGCTTGCAGGGTTGATAAATCGAAGGAGGAAAGACAAATGGTTCACACCATTCTATCCAATATTGGTATTGAATTATATGTATTTGTATCCACATTCCATTTTGTCAGATTCGCCTCTAGAGCCACCTGGAAGATGCCTTCTCTTGAGGACTTTATAGAATCCCTGACACAAGAGCAAACCAAGCTCATCAACATGGGAAAAATCAAAGGCCCAAGGGTGCATGCACTCATTGTGCATGATGGCAGACACAAATATTAGAAAGATAAATATAATGATAAATGTAAATCTCGTGCACATTCGAAGAAGGAAGGGTACACAAAACCCTTTATCAATGCCTCCGGATCCAAAGCGGAAAAGGGGAGAAATGCACATATTGTCACAAAGTATTCCATTTGGAATCCGAATGAAAAAAAAAAATTAGATATATACTTCAAAAAAACAACCTTGGAGCTTGTATCCCTGAGGGTGTCAAGAAGAAGAAGCCAGAAGATTCAAAATCCAAGAAAGGCAATTCTAGCCATGCCTCGATTACTATCAGCTCCTCTCTCGATGCTTGGATCGTAGATTCAGGAGAATCACATCACATGGATTCCTCAAAAGTAGTATATTATTCATTGGATGCATGCAAAGGTCCTTCTATTATAATGGGGGACAAATCTTTTGTCGAAGTCACCGACAAAGGAAGGGTTGAACTCACCAACAGAAGCTTCGAGAATGTGTTGCACATTGATGCAGGAGCATCACTAACTCATCAAACGAGCCATCACATCAAGCGGAGATCAACTGGATAAACAAACCCAAATTTTTGAAGTGCTTTGGGATTGTATCACAAGTCTTTAATGAACCATTTATGAAGGCGCATTTGTATATTGTATTGGACCTTGAGCCTTTAAATCTCTCGTCCTTTGGTAGATAGGAGGCATTTAATCTAGTTAATGCTGGTAGATAAGATTTTAAGTCTAGATTTGATAGTTTAGAGTCCGAGAGGGAAAATGGATATAGACACCCTCATTGTACCATTGTAACATAGTAGTGAAGAATAGAGGAAGCATTCAGGAGAAGAGAAGAGAAAGAAGAGAATATTGTATGAAGAACACCCATGTACAGGCAATTGAATTAATAGAAGGAAGCTTTGATTCAAGCACATGGTTTGTGTTGTTTTCTCTATGTATTGATGTTATGCTCAGGAATGTTTGCTTCTTGTTATGTATTTTCTTTGTATATGTTGTGCATGTGATTTCATGTTTCAAACTGAAGTTTGAAAGGGAGAGAGAGTGAGGTTCAATTGTTTCTCTATCTGAGCCAGGAGATTCCTGCAAGGTGTGCAGTTGAAAACATTCGCAAGGAGTGCGTTGATGGAGGCTCAAGTAGTTTAACTCTTGTCCTTATTCACTCAGAAGTGCGAGTGGGTTGTTGAAGCCATGAAAGGAGTGCATAGGCTAAAGCAGAAGTCTCAGTTGTGAACCTGAGCAAAGGAAATCAAAGACTGTTGATGTAGGAGTGCGCAGAGTCGAAGGAATTCAACACTTGGGAGTTGTTGAATGATTGCCACAAGGAGTGCAGGCAAGTCCCTCTGAAAGAATCAGAGTGGAAATTTTTAGGAGGTATAGCACCTTCGTGATATCGTTAAAAGAGAGCACAGGAGGGTTGTGCCATGGAATGTTCGAGCAAGGAGTTGCAAGCGCAGGCATTGGAGAGCAAGTTATGAGAAGGGACACTTAGCCATTCTCAAGAAGTCCTCAAGAAGAGAGGAAAGGAATCGACGGTCAGGAGTCACAGAGGAATTTCATGAAATCCCGTCAGTCGTTAGATCTCGGGAATTTGCGCAGGGTTTAAGTCCTAGTGTGCAAAGGAGGAGTCCCAGAGGAGTCATCGGGATAGCAGAGTCATCAGGGTTTTGTTGAGCAAAAGAATCGAGACCTTGTGAGTCTCAAAATACCGACGAAGAATCCTAGATGTTGATATCGGCAGGACACATGTCAGACATCAGGACAAGAGTCAGGATTTAACCCATCGGCGATTCTAGAAGGGAAGGAATCATTGCATTAGGAATCGCAATTTCACGATATCCCGATGGGAGCTTGGAACCATCCATCGGCGAGGACGCATGGCACAAGATCCTGAAGAGTCGGAGTTTGGAGGCATCAGAGTTTTCGAAGGCAAGAAACTCTCATATGTAGGAATCGCGATCCACAATTTCCTTATAGGATCAGAACCATCCAACAGCAGGGACACGTGGCAAGAGATCCCAAGGAGTCGGGGATCAGAGAATCGGGGTTTTAGAAGATAGGGAACTCGCGCAACTGGAAGTCGCAATATGTGATTTCCCGATCACTACAGGAGTGTGGGCCATAGACGCTCGAGTAGAGGACAGGTGGCATCAACATATTGGGAGTCAGGGATCTGTGAAGGCAGTGGACCATGATAGCACAAGTGTCGATTTCCCGACGGGGAAATTCCCGATAAGAGCAAGGAAGCTGTGGGAGAATATTCATTAGGATTCGAGGAATTGTGAGACCTGATCCTGTGCTTTCAGGACTCGCGATCTTGCGAGGTCCGATTTCCCGATAAGACAAGGGAGATCATAAGGAGAGTCCTGTGGGTATTGGAAAGTCCTGATAAGGGATTTGAAGAGCATTTCATCTCTTCGGGCTGAAGGAAGAGAAGGTCCTATGGGAGCGGACGTGCCCTGGGTGGCGCGTTTACGTCAGAGTGGTATCAGAGCAGATTTCTTGTCTGTATATTTTAGGCAAGAGGAGCGAGGAAGGAAAGAAGCACTCTGATACACGTCAGAGTGGTATCAGAGCGAGAAAATATCTTTTCTTTTTGTATCAGAGAAGAAGAGAAATTTCACCATGCCAACGAGGAGAGAAAGACAATCACCCGATCCAGAGGATAGGGGGAACTAGAGAGGAAGAGGGAGACAAGCACAAAATCCAGAAATGGAGAGGTAGATACGTGATCTCCAAGCGATACTAGAAGATGTGGAAGCAGCGCAGAGATGCATAGCCAGTGCTGGAGATCTGAGTGAATTCGAAGACGAAGTTGAAGTCGAACATTAAGGAGAAGTTACAGCCAAAGATGCAGCCAATGAGCGATTAATTAAGGCTATCGCCTGGATGAGTTCCAAAACAAACATGGACATTCCAGCTTATGAAGGGAGTCTGGATGCATAAGAGCTTCTAGATTGGATTAGAACTCTTGACACTTACTTCGATTATGAAGATATCAAAGAGGATAAGAAGGTTAGGCATGTTGTCACACGATTGAAGGGACACACAGCATTACCGTGGGACGAACTTAAAGCAGATAGATGTTCCAAAGGCAAGCAAAAGATTAAAAGCTGGGATCAAATGATTGCGAAGATGAAGGAAAAGTTCATCCCAAGGGATTATCAAATCACATTGTTCAGGAGAATGCAGAACCTGAGACAGAAGTTGATGACAGTAAAGGACTATACTGAGGAATTCTACAAGCTAAATATCAGAGCAGGTCATCGGGAGAGCGATGTTGAAAAAGTTGCCAAGTATATGAATGGCTTGAGATATGATATCCAGGATGAGATGTGTATGACGACCATCCGAACGGTGGAGGATGCATATCAGATGGCATTGAAAGATGAAGAGAAGCTAATCCGTAAGCTCGGACAACGAGGCTGAGGTAGGAGCCAGCCAAAAGGTAAATCAGTTGCCTAAGATAGGTTCCAGAAATCCAAGGATGACTGGAAGAAGCCTCAAACTAGAACAAAAAGAGGTGGAAGTTTACAGCGAGGCCAACACACTGAACAGTGAAGGTAGCATACAGAATAAGGTGGAGGATACACTGATACTAACACATTTCCTCGTACCAGAGGTAGAGGAAGAGGTAGAGGTGGAGTCATCACATGCTTCACGTGTGGAAAGAATGGACACAAGGAAGTTGACTATCCAGATAGGAAGAAGGATGGAGGGGAAGCTCACATCGTCGAGGCATAGAGGCGAGATGCTGAAGCAGAAGACGCTTAAGACGGAAGGTCATTAATGATGTGTAAAGTTCTCTTAACACTTGAGAAGGAGGTGGAGGACACAGCTCAAAGAAACAGAATTTTCAGAACCACATGCAAGACCAAATATAGGAAATGCAAGTTTATCATGGATAGCGGTAGCATAGATAATCTTGTTTCAACCGAGATGGTAGAAAAGCTGGAGTTGGAGATAACTGATCACCCGAGTCCATACAAAGTTTCATGGCTATAGAAGGGACATCAGGTAAGTGTCACCAAACAGTGCTTAGTTGACATCAAGATTGGAGGATATAATGATAAAATACTCTGTGATGTTATTCCTATGGATGTATGTCATTTATTGCTAGGCAGACCATGGCAATATGACAGGAATGTAATTCATGATGGGAAGATGAATACGTATACTTTGGAGAAGAATGGAAGAACACATATGCTACTTCCAATTAAAGATAAAGAAGTAAAACCAGAACCGAGAAATACTGTACTTCTCATGAGTGGGAAGGAACTTCTGGCAGAAGTAAAGAAGAAGGAAGATCCACAATTCTTTGTGGTCAGGAAACCAAAAATCGTTTTGACTAGCACAAGAGTGGATGATTTGCCAGAAGAAATTCAGGAACTACTGGAAGATTTCGCTGACATTGTGGTAGATGAATTACCTCATTCATTGCCACCGATGAGGTGTGTGAGTCATCATATAGACCTCATACCAGGAGCCAGTTTTCCGAACAAATCTGCTTACAGGTTGACACCACAGGAGAACGAAGAGGTTAAAAGGCAGGTACAGGAACTATTGGATAAAGGACTGATCAGGGAAAGTTTAAGCCTGTGCATCATTCCAATGGTATTGATTCCAAAGAAAGATGGAGGTTGGAGAATGTGCATCGATTCCAGAGCCATTAACAAGATAACCATTAGGTACAGGTTTCCATTGCCACAGATGGACAACTTGATGGACTGTTTAAATGGAGCCAAATTGTTTTCAAAGGTTGATTTGAAAAGAGGATACCATCAGATTCGCATGAGGGAAGGAGATGAGTGGAAGACAACCTTCAAAACCAATGAAGGGTTGTATGAATGGCTAGTCATGCCATTTGTCTTGAAAAATGCATCGAGTACCTTCATGAGGCTAATGAATGAAGTGCTAAAGGAATTCATCGGGAAGTTTGTCATTGTTTATCTGGATGACATATTGATTTTTAGCAAAACAAAAGTAGAACATCTGAAGCATTTAGTTGCAGTAATGAAGAAGCTACAGTAGGAGAAGTTGTTGATCAACATGAGGAAATATTCGTTTATGAAGACATAACTCATTTACTTGGGATTTGTCATATCGGCGAATGAATTAAATATGGATCCAAGTAAAGTGGAGGTAATTAAAAATTGGCCATCACTGAGAAATATTTTTGAGGTGAGAATTTTTCATGGACTGGCTAGTTTCTACCGAAAATTCATCAGGAATTTCAGTGGAATTAGCGCAGGGATGATGGACACAGTCAGGAAAAGACATAAATCTTTTCATTGGACTGAAGAAGTAGAGAAGAGTTTCAACCTGTTGAAACAAAAGATCACAGAACAACCGGTTTTGGTGTTGCCGGATTTTACGAAAGTGTTCCAGGTAAAATGTGATGCGAGTGGCTTTGCCATAGGAGTGGTCTTGAGCCAGGAGGACAGACCAATTGCATATTTCAGTGAGAAGCTGGATGAGGAAAAGGTGAAGTACTCCACGTGCGACAAAGGATTTTATGCTATCATACAGGCGTTGAAGAAATGGAGGCATTACTTGATCTCGAAAGAATTTGTTTTGTATAGTGATAATCATGCATTATAGTTTGTGACTCAACATGAGAAGTTGAATCAAAAACATGCTAAATGGGTAGAGTATATGTAGAATTTTACATTTGTAATTAAACACATTTCAGGTACTGCTAACAAAGTGGCTGATGCTTTGAGCAGGAAGTGTTTGTTGTTGCAGGAGTTCCGAATCAAAACATTGGGTTTTGAAAAGGGACATGTATGTAGGTGATGCAGATTTTGCAGAGGCATATGAAGCAGCTGAGAATCCATTTCTCAGAGATGGAATCCCATGGATAGATTATATGATCTAGGAAGGACTGTTGTTCAGAAGAAAATCAGCTGTGTATTTCGAATTGCTCCATGAGGGAGAATCTGCTAAAAGAGAAACACAGCGGAGGCTTGGCAGGACATTTTGGCCACGACAAGACATTTGCAAAGATGAGAGAAGCATACTTTTGGCCAGGGATGAGGTCGGAAGTCAAGAGGTTTATCGACAGATGTAGAATTTGCCAACATTCAAAGGGCAAGAAGCAGAATGCGGGATTCTATCAATCATTACCCATACCCGAGAGGTCGTGGGATGAAATCAGCATGGATTTCGTATTGGGATTTCCTAGGATGCAAAGAGGACATGATTCGATCTTTGTGGTGGTTGATAGGTTTTCCAAAATGGCACATTTTATTCCATGTCAAAAGACCAGCGATGCGACTCATATCGCAAATTTGTTCTTCAAGGAGGTCATTCGACTTCACGGGTTACCCAGAAGTATAGTATCAGAGAGGGATACAAAATTCATTGGACATTTCTGGAGGACACTCTGGAAGAATATGGGGCCTAACTTGATGTTTAGTTCTGCCTATCATCCACAGACGGATGGGAAAACAGAGTTGGTAAATAGAATTATGGGAGATTTATTAAGAAGCTTGGTGATAGAACACCACAGCAGTTGGGACAATGTGTTGCCACAGGCAGAGTTTGCATACAACGAATCAGTGAATAGAAGCACAGGAAAATTCCATTTGAGATTGTATATGGTAGGAATCCATGAGGAGTTTCTGAACTGAGGGATTTAGAACAGATAATAACTAAGAGCGCAAGCACTGAAGAATTCGCAGAGGCGATGAAAGGACTTCACAACAGGGTGAAGGAGTGATTGTTGGAATCAAACTAGGAATATAAGTGCAGAGAAGATCACCATCGAAGACAACTTAAATTAGAAGTTGGTGATCTAGTTCTGGCACATCTAAGGAAGGAAAGGTTCCTAAGAGGAACATACAATAAGTTGAAAATGAAGAAAATCGGTCCATGCAAAACGCTTATGAAATTGAGTTTCCAGGTGAGATTGGAATATCTCCGACATTCAATGTCTCAGACTTATATCCATATAAGGCTGAGGAAGTAGGATTTGGAAGTGATGAACAACCAGAGGTTCAGTGGCAGAAGCAAATGTCGATTGTAGAGAAGCCACAAATGGAGTGTATACTTGACAAGAGGGTGACCAAAAAGACCAGGCGGAAGCAATACTTCGAGTATCTGGTCAAATGGAAGAACCATCCAATGGAAGATGTCAGCTGGGAGACTTAAGTAGAGATACAAAAGCATGGACAGGCCATGCAGGAGCTCATGGATAGGAGCCCATGAAATTTTTTAAGCCGAGGAGTATGATGCAGGAGCATCGCCAACTCATCAAGCGAGCCAACACATCAAGCGGAGATCAGCTGGATAAACAAACCCAAATTTTTGAAGTTCTTTGGGATTGTAGCGCAAGTCTTTAATGAACCATTTATGAAGGCACATTTGTATATTGTATTGGAACTTGAGCCTTTAAATCTCTCGTCCTTTGGTAGATAGGAGGCATTTAATCTAGTTAATGCTGGTAGATAGGATTTTAAGTCTAGATTTGATAGTTTAGAGTCCGAGAGGGAAAACGGATATAGACACCCTCATTGTACCATTGTAACATAGTAGTGAAGAATAGAGGAAGCATTCAGGAGAAGAGAAGAGCAAGCAAAGAATATTGTATGAAGAACACCCATGTATAGGCAAATGAATTAATAGAAGGAAGCTTTGATTCAAGCACATGGTTCGTGTTGTTTTCTCTGTTTATTGATGTTATGCTCAGGAATGTTTGCTTCTTGTTATGCATTTTCTTTGTATATGTTGTGCATGTGATTTCATGTTTCAAGCTGAAGTCTAAAAGGGAGAGAGAGTGAGGTTCAATTGTTTCTCTATCTGAGCCAGGAGATTCCTGCAAGGTGTGTAGTTGAAAACATCTGCAAGGAGTGCGTTGATGGAGGCTCAGGTAGTTTAAATCTTTTCCTTATTCACTCAGAAGTGAGAGTGGGTTGTTGAAGCTGTGCAAGGAGTGTGTAGGCTGAAGCAGAAGTCCTAGTTGTGAACCTAAGCAAAGGAAATCAAATACTATTGCTGCAGGAGTGCGCAGAGTCGAAAGAATTCAACACTTGGGAGTTGTTGAATGATTGCCACAAGGAGTGCGGGCAAGTCCCTCTGAAAGAATCAGAGTGGAAAAGTTCAGGAGGTATAGCACCTTCGTGATATTGTTAAAAGAGAGCACAGGAGGGTTGTGCCGTGGAATGTTCGAGCAAGGAGTTGCAAGCGCAGGCGTTGGAGAGCAAGTTCTGAGAAGGGACACTTAGCCATTCTCAAGAAGTCCTCAAGAAGAGAGGAAAGGAATCGACGGTCAGGATTCACAAAGGAATTTCGTGAAATCCCATCAGCCATTAGATCTCAGGAAGTTGTGCAGGGTTTAAGTCCTAGTGTGCAAAGGAGTCCCAGAGGAGTCATCAGGATAATAGAGTCATCGGGGTTTTGTTGAGAAAAAGAATCAAGACCTTGTGAGTCTCGAAATACCGACGAAGAATCCTAGCCGTTGATCTCGGCAGGACACGCGTCAGAAATCAGGACAAGAGTCAGGATTTTACCCATCAGGGATTCCAGGAGGGAAGGAATCATTGCATTAGGAATTGCGATATCCCGACGGGAGCTTGGAACCGTCCATCGGTGAGGACGCGTGGCACGAGATCCTGAAGAGTCGGAGTTTGGAGGCATCGGAGTTTCCAGAGGCAAGAAACTCTCGTATGTAGGAATCATGATCCACAATTTCTTGATAAGATTAGAACCATCCAACAACAGGGACACGTGGCAGGAGATCCCAAGGAGTTGGGGATCGGAGAATCGGGTTTTTGAAGACAGGGAACTCGCGCAACTAGAAGTCACGATACGTGATTTCCCAATCACTACAGGAGTGTGGGCCATAGGCGCTCGAGTAGAGGACAGGTCGCATCGGCATATCAGGAGTCGCGGATCCGTGAGGGCAGTGGACCACGACAACACAAGTGCTAATTTCCCGATGGGGAAATTCCCGATAAGAGCAAGGAAGCCGTGGGAGAATATTCATCAGGATTTGGGAATTGTGAGACCTGATCCTATGCTTTCAGGACTCACGATATTGCGAGGTCTGATTTCCCGATAAGATAAGGGAGATCATAAGGAGAGTCATGTGGGTATTGGAAACTCCCGATAAGGGATTTGAAGAGTGTTTCAGCTCTTTGGGCCGAAGGAAGAGAAGGTCCAATGGGAGCAGACATGCCCTGGGTGGCGCGTTTACGTCACACGTTCCCAAACTTTCCATCAACCTTCTCTCTATGTATCAGATGGAGAATTCTAGCATTGGAAATAAATTCATATTCACACCAAATTCCATGGACATTTATGACATGAGAACCAACTCCAGGGTTACTACCAGTGAGGTAAATCATTAGTATAGATTGTATACTTTTTCTGAATTTGTTGAACCTGATTCTTCTTTACTACTTACTCATGCTTATGAAAGTAGTAGGATATGGCACAAAAGGTTTGGACATTTGAATTTCAGATACATGCAATATATTAGCAAGCAAATATTGGTTGATGCTCTACCAGACATCCATTTCTCCAAGGGATTATGGGAGGGATGTGTTCTAGGAAAACATCGTCAAGAGAAATTCGACAAAGGAAAGTCTCGGAGAGATTTTGCACCTTTAGATATAATCCACAGTGACCTTATGGGTCCTTTTAAATATCCATTTATCAGAAAAGCAAGGTTTTTTCTCATTTTTGTTGATGATTTCTCATGTTTTACATGGATCTACTTTCTCAGGAAGAAATTTGAGGTATTTCAACACCTGAAAGATTTCAAAGCCCTGGTTGAGACACAGTCCGGAAAGAAGATCAAAGTCCTCCAAATTGATAACGGGGGAGACTATGTAAATCATGAGATCCATAATATTTTCCATGAGGAAGGGATTTAGTTGCAACACATAGTTCCCTATACTCCACAACAAAACAGAGTTATTGAGCGAAAAAAAAGATCTCTAAAGGAGATGGTATCTTGCATGCTGCATGCAAATTCACTACCATAGATACTATGGGCTAAAGCACTTAATTGTGAAACATACATACAAAACATATCTCCCCATTGATTTGTCAAGGATAATAGCCTCTATGAGGCTTGGAGCAGCCTCAAACCAGAAGTGATCCAATTTCGCATTTTTGGTTCATGTGCATGGGCCTTGATTCCCTCTGAAAAAAGGAAGGCACTTGATCCATAGAGCACTGAGTGAATTTTTCTTGGCTACCCCAACGGTGTGAATGGATATAGACTTATTGACCTTTCCTTAGACTGGCTCATCATTGAGTGAAGTGTCCAATTTGAGGAAAGTGTCTCACATGTACCTCAACAGTTACATGCAGACGCCTTCATTATTCCACCTGTATGGGATGATGATCATGCACATGCCGAATCATCTTCAGATAAGAGTTCTAATTCATAGGAATCAGATGATTCAGAATCATATTCAGTAGAGTTATATGCAGATTCATAGCATCTAGATGCAATTGTAGAGCTAGAGAAGAGGCCCAAGTGGGCACAAACTACTCTTTAGTATGCAAGGGATCTCTTTAGTGATCTAGCCAATATTAAGAGGAATCAATCTTATTTTGAGGAGCCTCATGTTTCACTCACTACCACTAAACCATTGCCCTCCATGAGGTTTTTCCTCTTTCCTCACTTTATTTCAGTGTATCTTTTGTATTTGGGTACTTAACATGGCCTCGTTGTCGGGACCCATTCTTTATTTTCACCATAGTGGTGTTTAGGGGGGGGGTGTTGGAGTTACTTCACGCACACCTAGGATTACTTTTTCCTAATTGTTTTCCTTGTTTATTAGTCATAATTAGTCATTATCCAGTCTCCTATATTTTAGGGGAGAATATTCCACCTGGATAATATTCTCTTTCAGTTGACACTTAAGTTTGACTAGTTGAGTTGAGTTTAGATGTTGCATTGGTTTTGTCACCATGAAACATTGGGATCATCACTAGATAATGCACACTTTCCTTGGGATCATCACCATATTGGCACATTAACCTTGATTCCATGATATACTCGTTACTACTCTCTGTTCAGTCAGTTAACTAAAGACTAGTTGACTAGTTAACTCAACTAGGCGATAGTTCACTCCCGTAACTGCCTGAGAGACTAGACTAGGTGGCAGTTTACTCCCGTAATTTTTGGTGTGTGTCTATATCACTCTAGACCACCACTATGGCACATTGTTTCTCCTCCAGTGTGCATTCATTGAGTTATACATAGTATATCATGTGTAAATTATTCATTATTCATTTCGGCTAATGATAATTCTTCCATTCTTTCTCTCCTTCTTCTTCTTTCTCAAATTCTCCAAAAATGTGTGTATGATTGTTTATTTAGATATATTCTATGTAGGTTCAACACATTTACAAGGATATGAATCCATAAGGATGGGTATTATCTCAACTCTTATCAAACAGTCTAATCAAACAATAAACGATGAACAAGCTCTCACAATTTCTTGAACCACAGAATAATCTTATTGTATCATATCTATTTCCACCTAAACCTACACAACCCAAATAAATGAAACCCCTTCACTGTCATGCAATCTACCAGGTTGTTCTACTTATCTTTCAAGGATCCAATGTGATTGTCGAGGAAATTTGAATGTTGGAAACTCCAAGGATCCTCAATTGTGGATATTTTTTTCACAAGTTTCTCCATTCTCATGCACATAGGCATCAATTTCTTATTGGAATAATCAATA